>JANKOD010000006.1:67629-80661 GCA_026284645.1 Erythroxylum acuminatum | reverse complement strand
ATACAATCCCTACAAATCTGCCGTATCTCACTAATTAGCACAAAATCAAACATTCCATAACTAGGAGATATCCAACATTAAGAATGAAGTTGCTTTAAAAACTCGCAAGGGAGAACTTTGTCAACCAAAACAGGGTCTTACCTGACTTGAATCCGAACTAGTTGGTTGTCCACGTGACATCGGATATCGGGTAGTTTAAAAAAAAAAAACTCATATCACTGTACTGGGTTCACAATGCACAAATTATTACATCTGTTTCACAAAATGACTATCTGTATAATGTATAAACATTTGACCAATGGTAAGATTATAATCAATAATATTTGTGAAAGCAAAGGTTAAAGAAAGAGAGCGAGTCGGTCTTTATCTCATCGGGTTGTGTCTCTGTCTCTCAAGTATCTCTCTCTCTCTATCACTTTATTTTTGTCTTTGTCTTGTCTTCCCCCTTTTTTATTTAATAATCCATAAATACTAAAATCTTATTTATTCATCTTCCTTTCGTCACTCTGCTCAGACCAGTCCACTCTCCATCTCTAGTCTCTTTCCCGTTTCCTCCTTCTTCTTCTTCTTTTATCGAGGGGGTGAGTTTTGGCGGGGACTAGACAAGGTGGTCAGTTTCTCCATTGTTGAAATCTTCTTACCAAGTCCCTGATCTATAATCCATCCTTTGTGTTGTATTGCTGTCCCAAGTTTTATGGGAATGTGCCGATTAGGTTTTTTCCCAAAGCTTAACTTGTTTGTTAGTGAATTTCGCAAGTAGGACTGGCCTGGACTCCTATTAGGAAGCTGCTGTTACTAAGTCTTACTGATGTAAACTGTTTCACTTACCATTCCCATCCTTCTTCGATTGATTCTACTTCTGCTCTTCCTAGACGTATCAGTGAAACAGTAAGCATAGTCGGCGTAGCCAAAAGTTAAAAAGTTTTGGATATGGGGTCAGAGCAGAACAGATTCCCTCATCAGGAACGGGTATTTCTCCCTTATCTTCTCATTGTTGCTGTCTGGGCCAGATCTGGATCTGAGGCTTTGTTTTAAGTTTACATGCTTTTGCTTTTTTATTATATAATGTCTAACCCTTCTTGATCTTCAGATCTATGTATTATCTGCTTGTTTTTACGTATTTTCTCCTATTAGTTTCCATGCAAGACAGACATTCATTTTTCCCTTTGGTTTGTTTGAGAGGAGCCAAAGAGAAATCCTTAAGGGTGAAAAAGAAAGGAATGAAGTGGATAAATATTATTATTTGTGGTCGGATCTGTTAAATACAACAATTGGGTTTTACTTAGTATGAGCTTTGAATCCTAACACTGGCATTCTTTTCCAAGACCAAATAATACCTCATTTCTTTCTGTTTTCACGTTCTCCCAATCAGCATTCAGTAATGTTTGACTTCTTCTTCTCCATTTAAATAAATGCCTGACAGACCTTGGGTCAATTTCGAACCAGTTTCTAATCTATCATCTCGTCGCGTAATGAGAGCTAGCTATCTATTGTTTAGCCTCCATTACTTTTTTCGAAGTACACAGATTTGTGACTACTATACTATCAATGGGATTTTCTTGTATATTTTGCTGTGGATAATATACTTGCCAATTGCATCCCCATAATATATTTAGCTGTCCATAACAGTTGTTTCTTCACTGAAATGTACATGCAAAAAGATTTAAGTTGTAAACTTGTAACGCTAGGGCATTCCTTCCCATGAAGAATAAAATAATTACTTTACTCCTAGTATGTTGGTTAAAAGAAGTCGAAAATTGGTGATAGATATGAAATCCTAATCGCAAATTGTAAAATTATATCTTATAATTGCCTCATGCAGGAAGAAAAATGAAAGTGCAACAATTTTATGTGACTGGTTAAATGATATCACTGCATAATTTTTATATTGAATGAGAGGAGCATTAAGCTGAGATTATGTGTTGTGGTTGCAATGAGTTAAGTTCCAAAATTATAAAGTTCGCCCTCATTTGTGTTTTGGTCAGTTGGACGATGCATATAGACGAGGTAATGAGTTAATTGGATAATGCAAACATATGAGATAATGAACTCATACATATATATTTGTACTCATCTGTGGTTTTAGATGCATGTGATCCTACTACTAGTTTATACTTTGTCGGTTGCATGCATTCAATACATTCAATAGTGCAAACATGCATGACAAGTGCTTTTTCGCTTTCATATTTTTTCCATGCATCAGTTACTTCCACATTAAAAGTTGGACGCATATGTATACTTACCCATCAGCTATGAGGCCAAAGTTTGTCTTGTCTCCGTGAGTTTTATGCCTTAAAAACAATATTTAGTGGGTTGTTCTGTTCTTTTCATGCTTTGCATGATCCATGCAACTTTTGTTACTCTTGTTTGATTACAATTTCTGTATACAGTTATCAATATGGGTTACAGTTATAGCGGTTTATGTATTGGCAGAGAAAAAGATGGGGAGGATGTTTAGGTGCATTATCTTGTTTTGGTGCTCAAAAAGGTGGAAAACGTATTGTGCCTGCAACTCGTATACCTGAGAGCAATTCATCAGCAAGCCAGCCAAATGGACCTCAAGCTGGTGGTGCTTCCAACCAAGCTACAACCCTTGCTCCATCACTTCTGGCTCCACCTTCTTCTCCTGCATCATTTACGAATTCTGCTCTTCCTTCCACCGCACAGTCTCCTAGTTGCTTCTTGTCAGTATCTGCCAACTCACCTGGGGGGCCCTCTTCTACAATGTATGCCACTGGGCCTTACGCCCATGAAACACAGCTAGTTTCTCCTCCGGTTTTCTCAACCTTTACTACTGAGCCATCTACTGCTCCTCTTACACCTCCACCTGAGTTGGCTCACTTAACCACCCCCTCTTCCCCAGATGTGCCATTTGCTCGGTTCCTCACATCTTCTGTGGATATCAGAAGCACTGAAAAGTCAAACTGTATGGCTGTAAATGATCTTCAAGCTACATATTCACTTTATCCTGGAAGTCCTGCCAGCAGTCTCTTATCACCAATTTCTAGGAACTCAGGTGACTGTTTATCATCATCATTTCATGAACGAGAGTTTCACCCTCAATGGGATCCTTCAGTTTCTCCCCGCAATGGTAAATATTCTAGGAGTGGCTCAGGCAGGCTTTCTGGAAATGAATCAACTGGTGCCCCCATTATTCCTCATGATTCTAATTTCTTCTGTCCTGCTACATTTGCACAATTTTATCTAGACCATAATCCACCATTTCCACATACTGGTGGGAGGTTAAGTGTCTCCAAAGATTCTGATTCTTATCCCGCAAATGGGAATGTCCACCAGACCAGACACAGTAGGAGCCCTAAGCAAGATGCTGAGGAAATAGAAGCTTATAGAGCATCCTTCGGTTTCAGTGCCGATGAAATGATCACTACTCCTCAATACGTAGAGATCTCTGATGTAATGGAGGACTCATTTACAATGACTCCTTTCACTTCAAATAAACCTACTGCAGAGGACCATATGGAAGCTGGGCAACCAAACAAGGACCAAAAACCACAAAAGGTACAAACAAACTTGACGAATCAAAATAGTCTTCAGTTCAAACGGGATCTTGTCGATGAGGGTTTATGCCTTGAAATGCCAGACTCACTCAATGCATATGAAGGTGACTTCTATACTTTTATTAATATTAAGCTTTATCTTTTGTTCATTGTTTGTTAATGTCATGACAGCTGATGAGAAATTTAAAATTAGTTGAACAGTATTCTTCTCTCTTTTGCAACTTTCCTTGTTTAAATGTTACGTCCTGTGAGAAGCTGCCGCCCTTCCCGTCGCAAAAAATGTCCCCTCACCACTACAAATGACTGATATAATCCCATACTTCTGTGTCTTTTTATGGCCTGGCGATATGGCTTTCTAGTTTTTGCTTCTTTGTCCTTTTTTTTTGTGTGTGAATGATTCGGTATTATGAAGTGTACTAAGCTACTCCAGAAAGCCACTAATTGAAGGACGTTTTCTACTCCAGAAAGCCACTAATTCAAGGACTTTTTCTCTTTAATTGTAAATCAGATCCCAAATCAAGGAGGCATCGTGGATCAAGTCATGTTGTGACTGATGAAGACATATTCCCAAAAGTGTCATCCTCTAAAATTAGCCGGAAATATCATCTGGGATTGTCAAGCTCGGATGCTGAAATTGACTACAGAAGAGGAAGAAGTCTAAGAGAAGGCAAAGGAGACTTTGTATGACATAGGTAATTTGGAGAGAAAGCACGGCGGCAGTTGCTTCCCATATGTATTACTTTGCAGGTTTCTTTGTCGTACACTTTTTATCCGGAATATTATGTTATAGGTGGAATGATCTAACTTTTCATCTTAACAGTTTCTCCGTAGTCTTCCTTGTGTCTTCTTCAGGTGTGTGGCCTGATATCTCTGATTGATGATTGTATCCACTATGTGCCTAACTAATATAATGTTATAAAATATGTGTGAGGCATTTCTTTGTATGTATATATCTATTTGAAGTTCAATTTGCTCCATGTAGACTGAGTTTTGCTGCATCAATTTTATTTTAGCAGCCAATGAATCTGGCACTCATAATTTCATAACTATGAAATTGATTGAGTTTTGCTGAATCAGTTTTATTTTAGCAGCCAATGGATTGGGCACTCATAATTTCATAGTTATGAAATTATCCCATTTGAAATCAATTATGTAACAGCTAATCTCACCAAAAACTGCGTGTAATAAGAAAATTTGTTAGATTACGGTGCCTATTATTCAAGTAGCGGAACCAATGGCTTGCTTCATTATTCTCTTCTCTTCCACGGCGATTGGTTACGTGTTTCTTATTTCTGATCGATTGTGATTCATATTTGTCACAAAAGCATTACTGAAAACCACGCAGTTTATAAACAACTGATAGGACATTCCATTTTACAGCCTTGATCATTGATTTATCAATTACATTTCGGTGACAATGGGCAACAAGAACAACTGGTAAGCTCATTGACAGGAATATAGATGAACTCATTCCACTTTCTCACGACAGACGCGGTCGAAATGAAGAAACAAACAGCAGCTGGTGTTCGATATTTGGTGGTGAAAAGGTGAGGGTGACGGTGAGGTGTTGAAGGCAATCCCAACACCCTCATATTCCGTTTAGAGTTACTACAACTTTACGTGCAGTAGGGTAGTCACGGTGCTCACACAACCATATTCCCTGAAAAACGAATGAAAGATGAAAGTTCATTTGAATTCACAACAGACAGAAGTTGATCTAGAGTGTTTTGACACATACATCAGGAGCAGCTATTGTGCATTTACAGGCTAAGTATCTCTCAATCTAAACATGTACAAGTACCTGCCAAGTCCCCATATTGAGCTTTCCGTTGGTAATTGGAATCCTGCAGGTGACCAGAAGAGCAAGGTGAATCAGAAAGCTGACTATGAAGATACTAATAAAGTAATTGAAGACAAATGGTGGAAACATCCGCACGTGAGCGAGCATCCAAACATGGAGGATTTAATGTGCGCTGGCATGTCATCTGGGCCTATAAGAATTTTAAGAGATTTATATCAGCAAATAGAAGGACAACAATCAAAAGTTGAGAGAAAAATAAAATGGAAATACTCTGGTTCTTCCTTCTGCACAAATCAGTAGGTTAGAATTGAATAAAGCCAGATGGAAAAAAAGCCTAACAATCAGGGTCTTCTCCAAAATTTGGTTTATCAGCATTTTTACTATTGTCATCTCGCTTATCCAACTTGCGAATGGTTCAACTAGACCTACAGCTCTATTTGTCCTGGAATATACAACACAAATGAAAAGGAGAAGCCTTATTTTGTAGATATACTTCTGTTCTGTAGAAGAATGGAAAGATAGGAATAGGAGTGTAAGAAAGACTAAACCTTCCAACGTGTGCTTCCAAGGAGCAGATCTTCCCTGAGAAATAGACAAAGAAAAAATTGACATAGGTATAAGAGTAGGAAGGAGATTTGAACGAACTCTTCTTAATCCCAACTATAATCAAGGTAATGTGGAGGATGAGAGAAAGAAGGTAACCTCTGGAACAATCTTATTAAGGAATGTCTCAGTATCATCACGAACATCAGAGTCATAGTTCTCGTTGATGGTAAGAGAGGCACTTGTATGGTGCACTGAAGATTTAGGGTTTCTGTTAGTTAAGAACGAAGATATTCTTTATTAGGAAAGGAAACAGGGCGTTCGGTGGTGGGGCTGACTTACAGAAGAGATGAGCAAGGCCACACTGGAATTCTGACAAGTCCTTTCCAATTCCATCCAAAATCTGCAAAGTTTAAGAGATTAGCAGCTGTTCAATCAAGATTAATAATTTCCAACTACAAGCTACAGGCGTCATTCACGCATCAAATCAAGTCGAGATTACTTCGAATAGATATGGAATAGAAGGGGAAACCTGGGAGGTAACGAGATGGCAGCCACGGCGAAGTGGAGGCAAAGTAACAGTGGTCTGAGCCCACTTATTAGGGGCAGCGACAGCCATGGAAGATGAATTGGGAGTGGAACTAAAGAGCGACGATTTTACCGACAAAGAAAGCTTCTTGGGTTTTAGAATTGGGAGATAGATAGTAGCGAAGGACTTCTTCGGAATCGGGAAACAGAAGGAAGCCTCCGGAATTGTGGAAAAGGAAGCGCCTAAGCTGCTCTGGATCTGCATCTTTTCGTTACTTAATAATCAATCTTAAAGAGAAAATGGGCCTTTTCTATTACATACACTGAACGAATGAGAAGATAAAAATAAAGAGAGCGGCATCTTTGTTTGGGCTCATCTTTTGTGGATCTTCTCTATTCGGAGTTGAGTCGAGTCCTGATGGCTACCTCCAAATTCATGGTAGACGATTCTTCATCTTCAACGGTACAGATTAATCTCCATGGCCACGGTCCAAGGTCAATGTCGTAGCTGCTACGATTACTAGCCAAACGCAGTGGTGGAATAAACGCGGATTGACTAACTTTCCTGTGGTAAGTCTTGTTCTTTTGTCTTTTTAAAGTCTGAAACTACTGTCACAACCACCCTTTTTCTTCTTCTTCTTCAGATATGGCTAAATTATTGCAGAGATGGGATGGACATGGAGGAGGATCTGTGTTGTTCTTGTTGTTAGTCTTAGTAATGGTGGTAGTAGTAGTACAGGTACAAGCTCAGCAAGCTTATGTTAACAATAAACAGCTTGACTGCGAGAATCCGGCGGCTAACACTAATTCTACCAGAGGTTTTCTATGCAACGGAGACCCCACCAAGTACAAATCTTCATGCAAATCCTACATCACCTACAGATCATCCCCTACTTACGATTCCGCCGTCGATATCGGCTATTTGTTGGGTGTGGAGCAACGGTCAATTACTCTAATCGCCTCCATAAACAACATCTCCTCCTCCGGCTATAGTGTCCCCACAGACACCCTTCTAATTGTGCCCATCGACTGCTCCTGTTCCAATTCCAGTTATTACCAGCACAACGCCTCCTACACCCTCAAAGAGGATTCAGAGACGTACTTCAGCGTCGCCAACAACACTTACCAAGGTCTCACCACTTGTCAAGCTTTGAAGGCTCAGAACCCGTATTACTTCCTTAATCTCTCTGTCGGCCTCTCCATTAATGTGCCCCTTAGATGTGCTTGTCCAACATCCAACCAGACCGCTTCTGGTGTTAACTACTTACTCAGTTACCTTGTCAACTGGGGCGATTCCATCTCTTCCATTGCCCAGTTATTCGGGGTCCAAGTACAGCGAGTCTTAGATGCTAACAGACTATCTGCAGAGGATGTTATTTATCCCTTTACGCCAATTCTGGTTCCTTTGAATTCTAAACCCACGATACACTCCTCCGCAATGTCACCACCACCTCCACCACCCCAGTCCGCTCCGGGCAACCCTATTGCTAATGATGATGGGTCGTCCAACAGCAAGAATAAACGGGAATGGATTGGGATTGGGATTGGGATTGGAGGAGGAGCTCTTCTGCTGTTACTCCTTTCTATTGTTCTCGCTTTTCTGTTTTGGCGGCGCAGCAAATCTCGCACTTCTTCACAACTACCTAAATCTAAGGCTCCTGTAGTAATCTCCTCAGATGGCGTAACCAAAACATGGTCTCATGAAATCAGATATGCCGTCGATTCCTTGACATTGTACAGATTTGAGGACTTAGAGAATGCCACGGCCTACTTTGGGGAAACTAACAGAATTAAGGAATCGGTTTACAGAGGATCCTTCAAGGGAGATGCTGGTGTTGTGAAGGTCTTAAAGGGGGATGTCTCCGCCGAGATCAACATCCTCAAGATGATTAATCACTCCAATATCATTAGACTGTCTGGTTTCTGCGTCCACCAGGGCAATACTTACCTTGTTTACGAGTATGCTGAAAATGGATCTCTCAGAGATTGGCTTCACAACAGCAACAAAAAATGCCAGGAGCAAGAGCAAGAGCAAGATCAAGACGAAGCAGCACTTTCACTATCTTGGAAGCAGAGAGTTCAAATTGCTTACGATGTGGCGGATGCTCTCAGTTATCTTCACAATTACACTAATCCCCCCTACATTCACAAGAACTTGAAGACTAGTAACATTCTGTTAGATGCTAATCTGCGTGCAAAAGTTGCAAATTTCGGGCTGGCAAGAAGGTTGGACAATGACCACATGCAACTGACTAGGCATGTAGTGGGTACTCAGGGTTATATGCCCCCTGAATACATAGAGAACGGACTCATCACTCCCAAATTAGATGTCTTCGCTTTTGGGGTTGTCATGTTGGAGCTCTTATCTGGGAGGGAACCTGCTACCGTTACTGATAATGACGGCGTCAAGAATCATCAGTTGTTGAGTGAAGTGATAAAGACTGTGATAGAGGGGGAGAACGTAAGAGAGAAGCTAAGGAACTTTATGGATCCATGTTTGGGAGAAGAGTACCCATTGAATATAGCTTTCTCCATGGCGCAGCTCGCTAACGCCTGTGTTCATTTTGACGTTAATGAACGACCCTCCATGCCTCAAGTTGTCGTGACTTTGTCCAAGATCCTCTCCACCTCTCTGGACTGGGATCCTTCCGATCACTTTGAACGCTCCTCCTCTACTTCCCTTGGTCTAGGCAGATAACTACTAAAACTCATCTTCACTGTCTTCTGCAACAATAAATTATGCATTCCCACATACAAATATAAGATTATAATGTTTCCTTCTATCAAATTGCCACCCTACTATTGTATGTTATATTTTATGTCTGAGCACTTTTCAGTTTTCAACCATTCTTCTGAATTTGTAGAACTCAAGGTTCGGCTGTTACAAGTTTAATAAATTGCTGATAAGCTGATTATGAGTACATCTGTCTCTACTCGAGGAAAACAAGGATAGGAAACAATAACTAGTCCACAGCACTGAACATAGCATGAGCCGGAAATATAGATATATAACCAGGATCAACACTTTCATGTTTCTCTTACAAGCTTACTAAACTGTCGGGAAGCTGATAACGTATAAGCATTGCAATTATTTTATTCAAATTACAATGATCAAGAAACAACAGAGGATATTGTCTTCTATTCTACTCACCATCAGTTCTCCACTGGCTAATTTTCTTTCCCTTTCAGTTTTTGAGTTCATTCTTGTATCACATAATTTCTAGGAACTCTTTACAATTTCCTCTTCCATTTGGTGGCTTGGCAGAAAATCAGTCAGAATAAGTTTTTGAAATCTCTACAGCGTAGAACAGCGTCGCTTATTCTATAAGCTTTTGCAGAACTCTCCAATATCTGAAACAAGAAGGGTTGCTATGGATTGCCCGAAGAACCCATTTCTCTGGGCTTTGGCATAATTCCACACCGGATGAAGAGTCAAACCCAAGCTCCCCTTGCCTTGCAAGTAAATGCATTTGAAAGTGCAGTTCTGCAGGCCTTGTTTCTGTAAAGGGTAAATAAATAACGTCTTCATAAGTGAAGGTTGTTGATAAAGTGCAAAAGAAAATATGTACCTCAACCCATCTTTACATTCGCCAAGTTTACTTGGGATTCATGTAGACTCCAAATGTACACAAGCTTTCCTCATCCCATTTTGATGACCATATACACGACTAAATGCAAATTTAGATATTCTATTCAAGAAATGGTTTCATTTGCAGGGGAATTATTAGCTATCGTTGACAAACCCTATGATAGCATGGTTAGATAAAAGATCTAGTAACAGAGGGTTTTGTGATTAGTGTGGATAGATAAAAGATCCAGTAACATAGGGTGAAGGGATAACAAAGACATGCTGTTCTCTCTTTCTTTTTGCCCATAAATCTCTTGACAGTATCTTTTAATCCTCAAAATTCTTGTGGCTGTCCACCTCAAAAGCAATTTGGAGATACAGGAAATAGAGAAAAATATCATGTAAAAAGAGTTACACTGCTTCATTGTTATTCACCAAAGGGAGCAAAAATTCTGAAATGATATATTTGACTAGTAACAATAAAAGACAACAGCATCACCCTATTGTAATGTTATTAACTTTTGAAACCAACGAAATAACTGAATGAGTATGATAACTGACCAGTTTCAAATTTAATCAAAATCTATACTGGCTTCCTCATCCTCTTATGCAGCTGCTTGGTCACTTTATGCAAAAGCACACAGATATACCACCAAACTACATGCATGATTTACACACATACCTGGTGACCAAGAATACCATTCAAGCCGTAGGTTCTTCTCCCACATCTGTTTCGAACCAAGGCTCCCTTCTGCTTGTGCTAGCAACAAAAATACCATAGGTATTGAAATAATGGAATTTGCATGCGCTTTTTTCAGACTTCTTATAGCAAGGGACAAGAATTCGGAACTATGAGATTTTCTTGCAAACTCCATGCATGTGGCACCTGGATTCATTAGTGATTCAGTTACGAAAAGAGACAAGGGACCTAAAAAGTTTATATCTAATCATCACACTGCTCTATTTTTCAAAGAGAAGAAAGCATTCAGACATTAAGGTTTAAAAAGCACTTGCAAAAGATCTGTTAGTATTTGAGCTGATATTAGATGAGAACTAAAGTACACTGGAAAGGAATTAAAAAGAGCAAGTCAACTAACTGATTAATACCATGAGCTAAGAAGAGACAGGCATCTGCCCCCGCCAGTGAACAAGCTTGCATAAACAATTCTTCAGCAGAAACGAGATCCTGATTCCACAAAAATATTAGACCCAGAAGCAAGTTAAACCCTGCCATCCACATATTCCATGATTTCTTCATCTCTTTTGGGCATTCGAGGAAGCATAACTCCACAATATTTGATTCAGTTTGTATATCATATTGTGATTCCATGATCTTAAGGCATACCCAGCCTATATGATAATCTGTCTTTAGCTCCAAACATCTTCTATACTCCTTTTGAAGGTTTATAAAATTACTTTCGGCAGCATAGGCCCGACATAGCTGTAAGTGTCCAAAAAACCGGTAGTTATTAGGAAGCAGAAGTAGAGATGCATTTTGAGCATACTTGATACATTCCACATTATTCCCAGCTTGCAAATTTACTTCAGAAGCACAAAGCAGAAGAAGCAGTTTTTGATATTGGCAAGACATGCTTTCGTGAGAATATGACTTATTAGCAAGTGCTATGAGAATCAGCCGTTGAACTGTCGCACATAGTTGTTGAGGGTATCTCTCTTCACGTGCCTTCTGCAGAAGATTAAGTATTAACAAGTATTGTGCGTTGCAGTTCCATGGAGCCTGATGCAAGTGTCTGCAAATTAAGAAAAAGGTTTAAAAGACAAGAAATTATTTGTCATGAATACTAATTTCTACGGTAGAGAATTCAACCACAAGTACATGTCCGTTAAAAGCAGGAAAGAAGGCGAAGGGGGGAAAATTCTGTGGAAGGAAAAAAGTCATTACTTCTGCAGCACTTGGACAACTGAAGGTCCATTCAAGCACAGACAACCACATGTTGGGAATGAAAACCTAGGAGCTCTGTTTGCAATTGCATAGCAAGAAAGAGCTCCAGCACCAAGGATTTCATGTCCAGATTTAAGTCCATCCTTCCTTTCACCATTACCAGTATCTATGATGCAGCACCTGCTAGCTAGATGGCCACCTTTCCATTCTTCACTGGATAGCAAAAGATGACCCAGTAGGTTCCTGTACACAAAATTGCAATTGACGGGCGCAGAAAAGGATGTAACAGATGAAAAGAATCAAGAATCACAAACATAATAAATCCAAATAGGTACACTTGTCAAATTAGAGTAATGAGACTATCATGTCAAATGCTCCTATAAAGCTTTAATCAATTTGCGTGCATTTATAGGTAGTAAAGGAAATAGTAACTTCTTCATATGATGCCGTCATGTAGTTACTCTCCTGTGCCATCTAGAAGCTAATCAATATGCAAGCTGGGTTACTAGGACAGTAACATAAGTCCAAACATGGAATCCACTGCCATATAATAAACCAGAAAGAAAGGATGTCTTTATTGGCTTCTGAAATTTAGGACTACTTTAATGCTGTTGGTTAATAGCTGAAATTCATCTTCTAAAGGGACTACACAGATCCGATACAATGATAAAAGAAGAATAATATATGTACAAATTCCTAAGAATAAGGTAATACAAATATACATCTATATATTCAATATACAGATACAACGGACAACTCATGTGATCAACTGATTGACCAACAGGTTGTGAATATCTATATAAACTTTTCTATATTCTACCTCAAAATAGTGATCGTGGACTTTCACAACTTGCTTGTTAGAACTCTAGTCTTAGAATACTAGAGTTTCTCTATATTATTTCAATATATCTGTAATGTGTTTATCACTACAGAATAGTAGTATAGTATTTCTCCCTAACCAGAGCAAATTTGCTCCTTAGAAGGTATGAATATCCTTCTGTCACTATCTTCACTCAATTTTCTGCCTACCTTCTCTCTTCTCTCTCCCCCTTACATAAACCCCCCCTCTCTAGGTACATTCTGTTATGCCTAAATAATTTGCCACATCAGCTGATAACTAACTCCCTCCTTGGCCCACTGTTCTTCCTCTGGAATAAATCTCTCTCTCTCT
>JANKOD010000006.1:34092-67529 GCA_026284645.1 Erythroxylum acuminatum | reverse complement strand
AGTATTAATAAGGGTATATCTATAATTTCATTAGCTTTCTTAATAAGTGTGCATTTTTCTAAAACGACACTTATTATGAATCGGAGGGAGTACAAGAGAAGGTGAAAAGGTTCACCAATTCCTTATAAGACTTATCAATAATTTTAATATGATTTAAGTCTTAGACACTTAACATAGAGCCTCTCCCAATGTAAAGCAATGCCTATGCTCTCATCATAAAGGAGGAGAAATAACAGAACGTTACCTCTAATCAATTCAGCACAATTAATGTTGCCTTTATTGCTAAGAAATGAAGTGATAGAGTAGCCTTTCTAGCTAGTTATAAATGACAAGTCAACAACACCAAAGCTGGATAAGAGCAACTTATGTTATAGGATATCTTGGTTGGTGTGTATAGAGAGACAAAAAACAAAAAAAAAAAACCAAAAGGGCAGATAACGACCAAAACTGTCAGCAATAAGATTTCCACTAATTTTTTTTACAAGAAATAAAACCAACATAAACTACCTCTCGATCCCGATCACCCTACTAACGCAGGGTTCTATGGTGAAGAGCTCCATTCAGGTCTTGGTGTAAAACATCCTTGACACTCATTGGCGGCTCCTGAAGGATATGCAGTCCCGGTCCTGTTAAAGAGACTAGGGTAGCCAGTCTATCGGTACATTGGTTTCCTTCTCGATATATATGCTTAATTTGCACCTCTCATGCGCGATGCATCAGCCCTCGGATACCTGTCACCAAAAGATTAATGTCAGACATAGTGCTAATGGAAGAGGAAAGAATGTTAATAACTTTGAGGAGTCCACTTTGACTATCACGCGTCGATATCCCCGCTTCCATGCCAACGTGAGACTTGAATGTACTCCTCATAGTTCGGCAGCCAAAGGGTCGCCTACTCCTATGTTCTGTAGGAAGCCTACACACCATTGACCTTGGCAGGTCCTAATTACACCGCCGGCTAAGACAATGTTGGATCCCGTTTTCACCGCTCCATCCGTGTTAATCTTGACCCACCCCTCCATAGGTTTACTCCAACCTACTAGCGTACCTAACGGCAAACCCTGCACCTGAAAGACGCGGCTTTCCATCTCTCTGGCCCGGATGATCCAATCAACATAATCCATGACGATTTTAGTTCCATCTACTAGCCAAACCAAACCAGCCTCAAAGTTGCCATTGATTTGATAACTGAATGGTTTACCCTAGGATCTATATTAGAATTTGGTTAATGCTGTTAACTTTGTAGGTGAATTTTCTAAAAATTATTTAAATTGGATTATTGATAGTGATGCTTCAGAGCACATGATACTTAACAAGAACTTGTCCTCTGGCACTTGGCCAATGAACAATATTGCTCATATTCAATTGCCTAATGGCAAAACTCTATCTGAGCACTTATAAGGTTAAGTTCACTTTGTTAGTGTTATGATCTAGAAGGCAACCATTGGATGGTTGTATTCTAACATTTATGTTCATGAATTGGATGATTTATATCATTTTGTTCCATGAGTTTTCATTATTTATGGATTATTCTAGTTGAGGACTTAGATTGTAGAACTTCGTAATGGAAAATAATGATTACTTTGAAATGTCGCCAATCTTGGTAATTAACACAGAATATTAATTGACCAATAAAAGATTAGTGTGTAAATTAAATTATGGTGATGTTCTGCAAACCATTCGATAAGGTGTTATCTATTTAATTACACAGATACATAATGGAGATTATGGTATTAGACAGACCTTAAATGAAACATTATTAGGATTGTATTTATGTCATTAATGTTTCATACATATCTTGAATTCTATGGTATGATATATTCATTTTTTCTTATATGAGAAATGTGTATTTATTGGTATTGTCTAACGCTAACCGTACCAAGTAGCTACATAGGTAATACCACAATATACGTGACTTGTTTGGAGGATAATACTCATCAAGAATATTGATGTTCCTCGTATACGATATGAGCAAAAATATTTATGGAGCCATTAATAAAGTAATATTGCATGTATACAATATGATTAAGAGTTAATTATATTTATGATTTACTTTAGAGATCAAGAAAGAATAAATTGACAAGAATGACATATTCCAATCATGTATTTATTTAGGATATTATATGACGAGAGAATTGACACAGGAGATTATTGCTTCGAAATCGTGATTTATGTACGATACTTATCATCTATGTCATTTGAGTAATTATAATGCATTTTGCTAGATATCATATGGAGGTATGAATATGACGATAAAATTAATTACAAGTGTTATAATTATTTTAGTCATCATATGGTATCAAAATTTGTTGGATAGCAAATTTATCCTAGATAAATTTATTTGATATTTATGACATGTCATATAGATTCATTGCTCAACAAAATAATGCATATAATTATATGGTATAGTTATATGGCAGTTGGGACAAATGTTTAATTATTTTGAAGCATGAGATTAAACACAAATGCAAAGTGGTAATTAAATGGACCATTAACATGGCCAACCTTGGAGAGGAAATTATTTACCATGAGTTGTCCTATGAAGTGGCAATTAGGATAAGTTTAAAGTATCATGACTAATTTATCCTTACTTGTTTGTTTCATAACTTTATTTTTACAAGGACTATTGAGATAATTTAAGAGGCATGACCACCCTAGTTTTGTCTCTAAATATGAGATGACTTTCTTAAAAACCTAACCTTTCTTCTTAGCTATCGTTTTTTGCTTATCTCTCTCCCCAGCTGTCGGTTTTGCTTTTCTTCTTCCCAGCTGCCGATTATTGCCTATCCATTTCTCTAAAGGCTAAAATTAGCTTTGTCATTTAACTCATGTGTTGAGCAATCAATCACTAGTTTAATTTTAGGATTTTCTAGGATCGAAGTTAGGCCATTAAAGTACTATCTAGCATTAGGAAATATCGGTTTTCTAATCAATCTTTGGTGAAAACCTTGGAGTGCATCTCATTTGGTGCAAGAAGGCACAAACTGAGCAAGCTAATGTTAAGGACAAGAGCAGGGAGGTGGAGACGAGACTAATTTGGTGTTTGCTTCAACCCTACACCTCAAGTTCCCTTCTATTTGGTTGGAGACCAAATTTTAGGTATAATGGTTTCTATTCTTTAATTTGTGCTATTTCAGTTTAATAATTGATTGCAAGATTAGATCCTTTGGTTTCTTATTGTTTTAAAATTTTTTATTTTGCACAACTTGAGGTCATTCAATAACCCAGACACTTGACGTCAAATATAACACTAAAAAATGTGTTTTTGTACCATCCCTTATATGCAATCTTTTATCCGAGAGTATATTAACAAAAGTTTTAAATTGCTTTGTTATTTTCTCACTAATCGATTATGCCATACAAGATTAGTAATGAAGAAGTAGATTGGAATGCGTGATGAAAGGGATAGCTTGTACAATCTCAAAAGTAGTCAGTGGTAGCAAACACTAGGGTAGAAAGCATGCTTTCAATTGGTGTATGTTTCTAGGACATTTTTCTACTAGTAAAGTAGTTTCTATTCTAAATTCATCTAGTATGCCATCAATAAACTTTGATAATGCATATGAAACTTGTGTTATGCTAAACAAACACTACAACCATTTCCTTTAGGTGAAAAAGTCAAGTTCTATTTATTTTGAGTTAGTGTATAGTGATATATACAGGTCATACAAAACCCCATCTCTTTCCAGATGTAGGTCTTTTTTTACCATTAGTTATGACTTTAGTAGAGTTATATAGGTAATAGTCGTAGACTATATAATGTTTTAGTGGGTATTATAGTACGTGTTTAGTTGTTAAATTGAATTATTAATGCATGTTTAGGTTATGTTTTGGTTATTTAGTTAGATATTTTGTGTTTTGAGTGGCTTGAGGGTTAGAGAACACTTGTGAGCTTCAATTTTATGTTTTTAAGGTGCCTTGATATGTTTGTTAATGTTTTAGGACAAACATAGAAGAATGGAGGGGATACGGAGAAAACCCGAAGGAGCAACCGGGCTTACGATCGTGGTCCAGAAGCCATGATCATGACAGAAGTATTAGGGAGGAACCATGATCGTGACAATTTTTCCACGATTGTGGTTTACACGATAGAACACGTGGACAACTTTCCCGACTTGAGTTTTTGAGGGACTTTTTGGACCTTTCAGACTCGAAAAAGGCCCTAAGGTTGCCTAAATTAGAAAAATCTATAAAAAGGTTAATGAAGAAACCCTAAGGGAGCCTCCACTTTTTCCATTTTGGGATACACTCCAAGAGGAGAGAAGAAGAAGAGAGAGAAAGAGGAAGAGAGGAGAAAGAAGTAGGTCTTCGTGGTTGCTGCTTTCTTGAGGCATCCCGATCCCCATGTCACTTGTATTTCTTTCATCTTATTTTCATTTTCTTGATTGTTAAGATGAATATAAATATTTTATGGAATTGGGTTTGATTAAGATGTTATAACTTTCTTTTGGGATTTTACCTTGAGTTAATGTTAATCTAGTTATTTTTGTGTTATTTTAATTGGGTATTGTGATTGATTATTTTATGTTTATGCTTCGGTAACAAATTGAGAAGGTGAGTCGAATGCAAAATGATTGGGGCAGGTTAATGAGATTTAGGCGGTTCATTAGACCACGCAATCAATCCTATCGGTTATTATATGAAGAGAGATCTCATGTGAGACCCGGTAGTTTATTAGAGAGCTTAAGAATTAAGTAGGTTGTGGACCGATAGTTAATCGAGAGATAACAATGTCAGTGACTCGAGTTGATTAGTGTTTATTAATTAAGGCTTGGTGATTATAACTTGAGAGAGAGTAATCCACCCTACGATAGTTTAAAACCAACATCCCAATAACGCAAAAGTAATTAGGTTAGCATTAATGATATAATAAATCCATCTCTCATAATTTGGTGAATTCTCTTGTGTGATTTCCCATTGTTGAATTGTTGGTGCTTAATATTTGATTTCGTTGAGTTAATTTTGCAAATTAATATCTCGACAATTATCCGTGTTTACTTTTCTGTCCCGTTTTATTTTCATTTAATTAATTTTCTAGCCTTAGATAACTTAGGATTAGACTAGTCCACAACTCCTCGTGGGATCGACCCTTCACATACTGCAAATCACGACCTGTGCACTTGCTGTATTTTGAAGGCTATAAATATTAAAGCTTGCAAAACGATCAACAAGTTTATTAGTACTGTTGCTGGGGAAGTGTAGGATTTGTCTAGTTCTTTTAGTCTAAGGATAAAAAAAAGAGGAAAAAAAGAAAGAGTGAGAGAAAGAACTTTGGATGCAAAGTAGAAGACACATCAATTTGGACATCATAAGGCAACTATGAGGAGTCCAAAAAGTTAAATGATGGAGGAAATATATTATAGGGAGCGAAGGACCCTTGTGGACTTCAATAAGGAATAATTTGGTTAGGGAAGTCATCATTCTTATGGATTTCCTATTAGTCCAACAATATAAGGACTCACTTGGGACATTAAAACCTATTCGGATTTTAGCAATATGAGTTCAATTCATGGGATTCTAAATTGGACAAGATTATGGATAAGCTCATGAACATGAAAGAGGCCCAGAAGAGACTGGAAGAGAAGTTTGAGCAAGTAACGAAAGATCATGCCTCTTTTATTCAAAACCTAGAGGTTTAAATGGGCCAGCTTTCCAGGGAGTTTTGTAAGAGAAGTGTGAAAAATTGTCTGCGCAATATGAAAGTAAATTCAATAGAATAATGTAAAACTATCACACTTAGGAGTGGGAAAGAGCTAGGAGAATCAACGGATAAACCAGCTGAAACCCACCTTATAGAAGACTAAGAGAAGCATAAAAAAGGATAACGAAAAGAATGAGGATCCTCCATACATTCCCCCTCCACCCTCATTCAAGAGAATTGATGTGGTCGAATCTTTTAAGAAGCAAGAAGAAGAAAAATATATGACAATGGACATAGAGCTTGAAGTAGATAAGACAATCTCTGTTCATGAAGTGAAAGTTAAAGAGGAGATAAGGGTGACTAAGGAAGAGCAGGAATAAATCATCCTCTCATAAACACAAACTGCTAAATTCATTAGAAGATTTAAGGAGTTTCATTATTCCCTATTTTATGGACAATTTGTTAGTGAAAAGGACATTACTGAATTTAATTGGTTTTCTCAACTTCATCCATATTGTCCTTATAATCATCTTGCAATTTGTAGCTTATTTATAAGCTATGAAGTTGAATTTGGGAAACATGGGTGGAAGCAAGCCACTCATAATTAATCCCAGCTAAGTTTCCAAGGATGCATGGTCAAGCTAATGATCATAAATTAGCACATTTATTAGTTAGATTTAAAATAAATGTGGTTAGATTTGTTTTAAATTCGTGTAAATAAGTTTTCGTGATTTGGAGTGGTTGAGGATTACTAACCCTCTTTCTTTCTTTGAATCAAGTATAAGATAGGAAAGCAAACTCAAAGCGTTCAACTTCCACCTCTGATTCCATCACCACCTCAATCACGTTGACAGTTTTGTGTTCTAACCCTTTCTATTTTCAATTTTGTCTTTATGTTGTTCTTATGTTTTCATGTTATTTTATGTTATGTTTATTCCCACCTTATGTGTTTTTGGTTGTTCTTCTCATATTGAGGACAATGTGTTTTCCAAGTTAGGGGGCTACTTTGTGTGCATGTATGCTTTTATTTTGAATGTGAATTTTTCATATCGTATGTTAGTTTGTTTAGAATGCATAATGTGATTCATGTCAATGTGTCAATAGCTAGGACTTAACGAAATTAATTTAACTTTGAACATAGTCTTTTAAGTTGTGAAGATTTATTAGCTCGTGAAATTAGTGACTTAGGTTACTTTGATTAAATATACATATTAATTAGGATATGATGTTCGTTTATTCACCCTAGGAATTTGTTATATTCATTTATAATTTTAGGCCAATCGAATAAGTAGCGTCGCTAGTACCTTTTCATAAGAATGATTAGCTAAAGAAATAAGGTAGTTTAGAAAAGTGTAAATCATAAGCAAATAACTATTCCATTGGCCTTCGGGTTATGAATATAGCTAGTAGCTTATTGAAAATGTGATGTAGCTGAGTAACCGAATTGACATGCATCACAAATGTGTGTCTTCGCATCAAACGACTATAATGACATTCCAAGCTAGTCGCTTAATAATCACATAACCTACTTGAGTAACCGAATTGATATGCATCACAAATGTTTGCCTTCGTGTAAAAGGCTAGATTCATGTTTATAAAATTAACAAAAAAATGTTTTGTCAAATAAAATCTATCGATCTTGGTGAACAACTTAAATTTTCATGAAAACATACTTAGAGATAGTTACATTTTTTATTAATTGAATAATTATCAATGTGTGTGTGCAAGTGATAAGGGTGGATAAACTTAACATTAAAGTCTAGATTAGTTGTATATTTAGTCCAAAGTACTTAGACGCAAGTTTCGCAAGTTAATAAGTTGTAACAACTTGAGAGATTGTGTTCGAAGTTAAATTAGTTTTGGGAAGTTGAATGTCATTGCCTCATTACTATATTGCCTGCTGTGTGTTTTGATATATAGTGTGTTTTGCTTATTTTGTTTTTGCTTGAGGATAAGCAAACGTTTAAGTGTGGGGATGTTGATAGCCGTAGGCTATATTATGTTTTAGTGGGTAGTTTAGTACATGTTTAGTAGTTAAATTGAATTATTAATGCATGTGTAGGTTAGGTTTTGGTTATTTAGTTAGATATTTGTGTTTTGAGTGTTTTGAAGGGTAGAGAACACTTTTGAGCTTCAATTTTATGTTTTCTAGGTGTCTTGATGTGTTGCTAGTGTTACAAGGCAAATATAAAAGAATAAAGGAGATTCAGAGAAATTCCAAAGGAGCATCCAGGCCTACGATCGTGGCCCAGAAGCCACAATCCTTACAAAAGCATTAGGGAGGAGCACGATTGTGACAGAAGGCTCATTCAGGGGCCACCATCGTGGCCTGCACGACAGAACATGCGAATAGCCTTCCCGACTTGAGTTTTTGAGGAACTTTTCCCACTCGAAAAAAATCCAAGGGTTGCCCAAATTGAAAAAACCTATAAAAGGGTTAATGAAGAAACCCTAAGGGAGCCTCCAATATGCCATTTTGCAAAACACTCCAAGAGGAGAGAAGAAGAAGAGAGAGAAAGAGGAAGAGAGGAGAAAGAAGCGACTCTTTGCGGCTACTGCTTTCCTGAGGCTTCCATATCCCCATTCCAAGTGTATTTCTTTCATCTTGCTTTCATTTTCTTGATTGTTAAGATGAATACAAATATGTTTATGAATTTGAGTTTGATTAAGATGTTCTAACTTTCTTTCTGATTTTACCTTGAGTTAATGTTAATCTAGTTATTTTTGTGTTATTTTGATTAAGTGGTATGACTGATTGTTATATCTTCATGCTCTGATAACAAATCGACAGGGTGAGTCAAATGTAAAATGATTGTGTTGGGTTAATGAGAGTTAGGTAATACAATAGACCACGTAATCAATCTTATCAGTTATTGTATGGAAAGAAATCCCGTGTGAGACTCAATAGTTTATTAGAGAGCTTAAGAACTGATTAAGTTATGGACCGATAGTTAATCGAAAGATAACAATTTCGGTGACTCGACTTGATTAGGGTTTATTAATTAGGACTTGTTGATTATAATTCGAAAGAGAGTAATCCACCTTACGATAGTCTAGAACTGACATCCCAATAACACAAAAGTAATTAGGTTAGCATTGATGATAGGATAAATCCCTCTCTCATAATTTCGTAAATTCTCTTGTGTGATTTCCCTTTGTTGAATTGTTGGTGCTTAATATTTGATTTTGTTGAGTTAATTTTGCAAATTAATAACTTGACAATTATTCTTGTTTACTTTCCTGTCCTGTTTTATTTTCATTTTATTAATTTTCTAGCCTTAGATAACTTAGGATTAGATTAGTCTACAACTCCTCGTGGGATCGACCCTTCACATATTATAAATCACGACTCGTGCACTTGTGGTATTTTGAAGGCTATAAATAGTAAAGCTTGCAAAACAATTAACAATAGGTATATTTACTAAAACAAAAATTTAACATAGTAATTTATTTTTTGATGTTTTGTAAAATGACTAAATGTCAATTCCAAAAAGAAATTCTTAAAGTGAGACCCGACAACACACAAGAATTTACTGCAAGTCACTTTCCTAAATTTCTTTAAGAAAATGGGATCCTACTTCAGAATTATTGTCCAAACACTCTGTAAAAAAATGTAAAAGTAGAGAGAAAGCATCTCCATCTCTTAGAAGTAGCCCACTCATTATATTTTAAAGAAAATTTACCTTTCAAATTTTAGGGATAGTATATGGTAACAGTTGCATTTCTTATTAATCAAATGCTTTCCTTAAGACTCAACAATAAAACTCTATTTAAGGTACTATTTTTAAAGAAATATAATCACCAACAAGTCTTTGCATGTCTTTGCTTTATTTGCTCAAGAATCAATGATAAATTTAAGGATAAATCTAAACCTTGTATATTTGTTAGATACCCAATTGGACAAAAAAGTTATAAGGTATATGATCAAAATACTAAAAAATTCTTGTTTCTAGAGATGTAATAATTTGTGAGGATGTTTTCCCTTATAAACTTGAAAACCACAATGCTCGTAATTGAAGAAGACACAACTCTCCATAAGGACAAAATGCAAAGGAGTTGTATGGCACCTATTGACCTAAAAGACTAGCAACTAGCTTTAGGCTAGGTCAACCAACAAGATGACATGTCAAGTCAACAACTAGACAAATAGCTAAGTAAATGCTCTCAGCATGAGAAGCAAACTCATGTATATTTACATAACCTTGAGATAAACTTACATAAGACAACTTCTAGGTAATTTTGTTCCCGAAGCAAACAAGGTTAACTAGATAAACCTTTTTAATTAATATATCATATTGTTTATTCCTATTTCCCATCATCCTGTAAACACTTTCTTGTAGCAATTTTTGCACAAAAAAAGCCGAAAACCTACAACCAAGAACAAACTAACCCAAAATAGATAGATGATATGAAATGAGAGATCAATGCACTAGAAAGAAATGGAATATGGAGCTTGGTCATTTTACCTGGGGATAAAAGAGCAATCTCATTTAAGATAAAGCGCAAAACGGTGGCATCATTATGTAGATTACATGATTATTGCAGGGAATAATTCTAAACAAATTGAAAATTTTATAATGTTTTCTTAATGACAGATTGTAAATTGAGGATCTTAACAAGCTTAAGTACTTCTTAGGATTAAAAGCTACTCGTTCATTAAAGGGTTTTTTATATGTTACAACTAAAATATACCTTGCATATTATTTATGAGACAAGAATGGAAGGTTGAAATCTTGCACAATCACCTATTGAACAACAACGTCAACATACTTTCATAATTCTGAATAGAATGTAATTACCTGAAAGCAATTCCATGAGAGACTAACATGAAGCTTTTTTCTGATGAAATCGCTTACCCTTTCTTCTTTGCATACTAAGGCTTGGTCTTTATAGATAATATAGTTACCCATTCCCTTTAGGTTCACTAGAATTATCATCACCCTAAAAAGATTAAAGGATGCCACTCTGTTGGTTCCTAATCTGTCCGTCAACCATGTCATGTCCTGAAATAATAAGCTCTTCTACATCTTTCAGAATATGCTAAAAGTTAAGCTTTTTATGATCCAAATCACTACGGGATATCACTTATGTGGTAAACTAACATAGTCGATTCATACAAGAACCTTCCTAGCTACCCTTTGAAGTAGTAATAAGAGCAGTCAATTATCTTAAAACTAGGATAAGGATTATTATTTCTGTTGGGCCCCGATTCGCATTAAGCATGTTTAAATTATTTTGAGAATTTGGATGTAATCGGGCTAAATGCCCTTTGAAGCTTTGTATTTACTTAGTTCCATGTAAATATAGAGGTTGTAAAGTTTCAATGTATTTTGTATATGTTTCCTTAAATTTTGAAGTTTCAATTGTATAGTGTATGTATTTACTAAGCATGCATGGATGTATGATTGAAATGGATAAAAGCAAAGATAGTATTTCTTTAAGAATTCAAATGATAGAGATGCCTAAGATTGTGCTGAAGTTGCTGCCATTTTGAGTTGGTTTATGGGATTTTTGGTAGTTGGATGGTTGAATATACGGAAGTTTGAAGTGGTTTTATGCGGGTTTGAAGTTTGGATGAGAAAAAAAATCAAGTTTGGCTAGATGCAATTTTAGGGGAGGTGCTGTCCAAATTTTCCTAAAAATGGACAGCAACTTCGCTTAGGTTTTAGACCTCTTAAACGGTTGAATTAGACTATAAGGTCTTCTGGAAACTTGTAGAACGTGGTAAGATCTTTAAAATGGTATAAAATGGGTTAGTTTTCGACTTAAGATGAAAAAGTTATGAAGATTTGAAAATTGCTGCCACTATTCTCGGATTACTATTCATGTGGCAGTTTGGGCTGAACCTTCGGAAGGGTTTTTCGCCCCTTTAGGGCGGGAATCGGTTTTTCCATCCTTCATGAAAGATGTAGATGGTCTTTTTATCTTTCCATGGAGGTATGATATGTCCTATTCGGAGTTAGGAGTAAAAAGTTATGAGGGTTGGAAGTTGGCAGTTTACTATTCATTTGGTCATTTTTACTATTCATATGGTAATTGGCTAGAAAGCAACTTTAAGCAAGGTTTTACTTCTCTTAATGATCGAATTGAGTTTTGTTTCCTTCATGAAAGTTGTAAAGCACTTTCTTATCTTTCCATCGAGATAAAATACGACATTTTTCGATTCTTGTATCAAAAGATATAATTTTTCAAACTTGTGACCTTGTTTAGACAATTTCCATTTGAGCTGAAACTTTGCAACAACTTTGGACAGAGGATTTTTCCTTCAGTTTTCTTTTGGCACCAAGCTTGAACAATTTCAGGGTCTAAGTAAAAAGTTATACATTTTCTCTTATAACTTTCTCGTTTGGCCTCCGATTCACCCGATTTTCGAACCATTGATTTTCTCAACAAGTTTTCTACCCTTTCTCACAAAAATGTAAAATTTTCAGATTAAGTTGAATCTTGTCGGAAATTTGCCCTCAAGTTCGTTTTGCTTTCACCTTATGCCTTTCGGCTCGACTTGCTTTTGCTTCCGCTTTCGTTTTGTTTCCATACTTTGTTATCCGATTCGATTCGCTTCGGTTCGTTTCGCTTTCGATTCCGAGCCTTCGATTTGCTTTTGTTTCCGTTCTTTCGTTTCATCTTCCAGTTAAGACCCGAATCCTGTATAAGTATGAGGGTTTCGGATTAAGTAGTTGGGTTCCGGATTCGAGTTCCAGTTTGGTTTCTCGTAAGAAGTTGGACATCCGGTAACGGGATCCAACATGATGCTAATGAAATATGGATGGGCATAAGAATATGCATTATGGAATTGTGTTTGGATGGTTATGATGAATGTTGAGTAAGGGTTGATAAATATATGTGTAAATATATATATTCAGTGAGATATTATGGAAAATGCTAAATGGAAATTATGAATGGTTTTGGATAATAAGAAATAGTTGATTTTGACAAGTCAATTGAGCTAAGTTTTAAGAATGGATGACAGTGAAGTTGGAAATGAGCAAATGTGCATAAATGATGTTCAATGGTATTAGCTATAATTGAAGAAGTAACCAAATTGAAGTGAAGAACTTGGCATGTGAATTGAGATATATGAAAATGAATTGTTATGGAAAGGGAAGAGTGGTAATTGAATAGGTAAGAATGATGATGTATTTAGCTAGAAAAGTGGAGTTGAGTTATGAATGTCACAAGTTAACATGTTGCTTAGGGTTTTATGTGTATGATAGTATGGTAATTGATAAGAATGAATGGTTTGATGAGAATTGATGAGTGTGATTGAATCAAGAGTTGATAGTTGGATGAAATAAGATTGATACTTGAGTTGGTATGAAGTGAATTTGCAATAGAATAAGTGAATCTTGCAAGATTAGAAGTGTTTATGATGTTAGGAAGGTGATAGGAAGCAAGAAAGAAGGGTTGAGGACTTTGGGGAAGTCTCATGTCCGTTAAACGGACATAGGAGTCCGTTTAACGGACAGTCTCGGGTCATTTGGGACCCCTTGCCTTCCCCATGTCCGTTAGACAGACACGGAAGTCCGTTTAACGGACAGATTCGGGTGAAAAATGCAATTTGTCCGATCCATGTCCGTTAAGCGGACATGCATGTCCGTTTAACGAACAAGTTTGGGTCAGCTACAGTGTTTTTCGATTTTGACCAGTTTTGAGGCCGAATCTTGCTTTGAGGCCTCTAATACAAGTTGTAGATATGGATGTTATCTTTAAAATGGCAGAAGAACAAAGGCATTTGGATAATGGTAGAAGAAGTTATGGCAATCGCGCCAAAGTATGTCCAATTTGATTTTGGGAAATGATCATGATGTATTCTTTTGATCATAACTCCCTCATACGACCTCCAATTGAGGTGATTTTAGTGACAATGGTTTCCTAATACATGTATCTATCTCTCTATAGAATTTTGTAGCAATGGGAGTTGATTTGAGGAAGTTTGTATTAGAGCAAGTAAGAGGTCGGCTAAGAGAGCATAATTAGGGTTTTGTGCACGTTTTGGTATTTTGATGATATCTTGAGCTATAGAGCTCCGATTGAAGTAATTCTTGTGCCAAATTAAACAAGAGTCATAGAGCTATGATTTACATGAAGAAGTCAAATTGAAATTAAGGTTTTAAGGTTTCCGAATTCTGTTTGCAAGCAGGAGAAATGAGTTCAGGCATGTGACTGTTTTTGTTTGGGCACACTATTGAGCAATTTGTGAGTGGATTTTTGGATTGTTATAAGCATGAAGATTAATTGATGATGTCCAATAAGGGTTCAAATGGTTTAATAATGAAAAAAATTTATAACCCTTTATGGTTATAGGCAATCACGGTCAAGTTTCACGATTTCCGCAAGAGAGTTGGGTTCCGGTAACGGGATCCAACAGAAATTGCCCCTAAAAGGACTCCATCTGTGTGGAGTCCATGCGCTCGTTCGAGGGCTCGAGCCATCGACACCACGATACTCCCCATTTACCTCATCTTCCACTGCCCTTGCTATCTTCATCAGTTGGTACTTGTTCACCAGTCCGAACGTACGTACTCTCCTTCGAATATTAGGTTGCAAGCCACTCATGAAGTACCCCATAAATTGCTCCTCTGGTAGTCGACCCACCTGTGACGAGATGAACTCAAAGGCTTCAATATATTCTTCAACGGTGTTTGTTTGTCGCAGATCCGACAACTCCTCAAACGGGTTATCAAATCGTCTTCCTCCATAACGAGCTACTAAGGCTTTCTTAAAATTTTCCCAGTCCAGCTCTTCCGCCGTCTACTTCAGAAGGTTGAACCAATGTATGGTTAATCCTTCCATACTTAAAAGTGCTAGTTTAACCTTCACCGGTTCTGAGGTATTGTGAACCTCAAAGTAAAATTTTGCCCTAGTAATCCATCCCATCAGATTAGTCCTGTCGAACATTGGTAATTCTACTTTACGTACTGACATCCGTTATTCCTCCATCGTGTTGTAGGAATGCTCCATCGAAGTTGATTGCCAAGGAAGATGTGTATTTCTTTCACCCGCCAATGTTGGCCCCCTTCCTGCAGTATCACTCCCCGTCCCTCTTCTGGTCTCTTGCCCATCATCTTGCTTATTTCCAGCAGCAATGCCTGCTGCATCTCCCCCATAGCTATCCGCATGGATGATTGAATTTCCTCCACTCCAGCCTCCAAATTTGCCATGCAGGATTCCAACACTTCTACTCTATCGGACATCTTAGGTGGCATCAAGGTATATTACTCTGACTATTTTAGTGTTTGTGAAAGTCCTTCAAAAACTGATCCTCCCCTCTCGTAAATCCGACAGGTCGGACCAATGTTAGAACTCTAGTCTTAGAATACTAGAGTTTTACGGTATTATTGCAATATAACCGTAATGTATATATCACTACAGTATAGAAAATAGGGTGTTTCTTCCTAACCAGAGCAGAATTGCTCCACAGAAGGTATGAGTGTCCTTCTGTCACAAACTTCTCAAACTTTTCTCCCTCCTTCCTCCCTTCTCTCTCCCCCTTTTATAAACCCCCCTCTCCAGGTACATTCTGTTATGCCTAACTAATTTGCCACATCCCTCCTGCAATAGCAGCCTTGTCCTCAAGGCTGAAGTGAGGAAAATGACTCCAGTTCACAAACTCATCCTCCCCTGTAGCTTGCGCCATTGTCTAGCCCTTCCCTTTGACCAACCATTGCTGTGTTGAGTCTCCAAATGTAGTTACTGTTCTACTTGCCAGCACATTTTCAGGTTCCGGAAAATTATTCAACACCTGGTTCAACTCCCCTCCTCTTTTCTCGTAAGCTGAATCTGTTGCTCCTCCCTTATAGCTATTCCTTCAGCCGATAGGAAATTCCCACCCAAAATAGCAAGGAGACCCTGCCAACACACTGAATCTTCATGGTACCCATTGCCTCTCCTTAGTGTAATCTGAAGTCCTGCATTGCCACAAAGTTGTACCTTTTGTCCCTCATGTTGGAATTGCATGGACATCTCCTTCCAATCCACTGTGAACTTTCCTAATGTTTGAACCAAGCAACCCCTAAGATCATATTCATTCCTTCTATATCTAGGACATAAGTATCAATAGTCCAATCCTTCTTTCCCATTCGAATAGGGATGGCCAAACACTTCCCTTGAGTAGTCACCCTATGGCCATCTCCCAATCTGATTCCTAATGCTTTGCTTGACCCTACTGTCAACCCCAAACCACTGATCAACTTCGAAGAAATGAAGTTATGGCTAGCCCCGCTATCCACTAGAATCGCAATCGGAACTCCTTGTAGTTTCCTTGCCATCCGCATGGTTTTAGTCTCAGGTGTCAGTGCCCCATTCACTCCAATTACCTCCATGGTTCAGCATTCCAAAGCTATATCACCCTCCTCCTCAGTTTCTGCTTCCAATGCGATAATTTCTCCATTCTCATTCAAGGTTTCGTTGTCATCCAAAATCAAGAGCCTCAATTGTTTTTCCGCGCATTGGTGAAGAGGGTGAAATCTCTCCCCGCATCTGAAGCAAAGGCCCTTGGCTTTTCTGTCCATCAACTCGTGATAGGAGAGATGTCGCAACCCCTTATTTTTCTCAGTCGAAACCCTTCGGTCACCGTCCGGCCGTCTAGTTGGGGTCGCGAGATTGGAAACAACTCCTCGGGTTTGTGCATGGGAATCGGGTTGAGACCCGTATGTCTCTCGGGTTCTCCCAGATCCAAACCCGTTTGCCGCCTTCCCTCAACCCATCGGGTGTGGGTGCTTCATTTCCCTGTGGTTCGGGCTGACCCGCAAGCTACCCCTAAAAGGACTCCCTCGATGTGGCGTCCAGACGCGCGATCGAGAGCTGAAGTGCTCGGTCCCTCCACCATCACCGCTAACCTCTTCCTCCACTACCCTAGCAATTTTCATCAACTGGTATCGATTCACTGGCCCAAACATCCGTACCCGTCGACGTATATCTGCCCTCAACCCACTCATGAAATACCCCATATATTGCTCCTCCGGTAGTTGACCGACTTGAGATGAAATGAATTCAAAGGCTTCTATGTACTCCACCGAATTTGTTTGTTGTAAATCCGAGAGCTCTTCAAATGGGTTCTCAAACCTCCTTCCTCCATATCTGTCGATTAAGGCCTGTTTCAACCTTCCCCACGTTAGCTCCACTTCAGTCTCTCGAAGGAGATTGAACCAGTGAATGGCCAGTCCTTTGTTAGACCTCCTATTGTGCAAGTTTATTCTAGAAGGCCTAGGAAAGGGGTAACCGAGTAAAGTTACTCCAGTGGGTTAAGGGTAGAGAGAGGATGTGAGGGGAGAGTTAGTTACGGTACTGTCAGAGAATAAATAAGGGAATGATTGGGAGGGGGATAGCAATTTTTGTCCTAAGTACATTCTGGTGAGCCTAAGGCTAGGAGAGAGCAGCACTCTCGAAATTGTCTGCCTACTATTGTAACTCGACAGATTCCAAGTTACTCTTTCAAAATAATCAGTGCAAAATCTCTCATTATTCGAGAGTTCTATCACCCTTCCATACTTAATAAAGCCAGTTTGATCTTCACCTCTTCCAAAGTGCCATGAACCTCGAAATACACCTCCGCCCTAGTGATCCACCCTATAGGATCTGACCCATTGAACATGGGCAATTCCACCTTGCGGACCGACATCCGATACTCCTCCATAGTGTCAAAGGAATGCTCCATCGGAGTTGGTTGTCGCCTTTCACCAGCCATCGCTTGCCCCCTCCCTGAGGCCTCACCACTCCCCTGTCCTTCCTCTGGCCGTTTTCCCATCATTTTGCTCATTTCCAACAACAGAGCCCGCTGCATTTCCCCCCATAGCCATCCGCATGGATGATTGAATTTCCTCCACTCCAGCCTCCAGGTTTGCCATACGGGATTCCAACACTTCTACTCTATCGGACATCTTAGGTGGCATCAAGGTATGTTACTCTGAATAACTTTTTTTTGTTTTTGTTTGTGAAAGCCCTTCGACAGCTGATCCTCCCCTCTCGTAGTATCCGGCAGGTCGGACCAATGTTAGAACTCTAGTCTTAGAATACTAGAGTTTATATTATTTCAATATATCTGTAATGTGTTTATCACTACAGAATAGTAGTATAGTATTTCTCCCTAACCAGAGCAGATTTGCTCCTCAGAAGGTATGAATATCCTTCTGTCACTATCTTCACTCCATGTTCTGCCTACCTTCTCTCTTCTCTCTCCTCCTTACATAAACCCCCCCTCTCTAGGTACATTCTGTTATGCCTAACTAATTTGCCACATCAGCTGATAACTAACTCCCTCCTTGGCCCACTGTTCTTCCTTTGGAACAAATCACTCTCTCTCTCTCGAAGATCCTAACATTGCCCCCTCCTAGAAGAGCAACCTTGTCCTCAAGGCTGAAGTTAGGAAAATGACTCCAGTTCACATATTCGTCCTCTCCTGTAGCTTGTGCCACTGTTTGGCCCTTCCCTTTGACCAACCATTGCTGTGTTGAGTCTCCATCTTTGTGGTTCTCACTACCTCTCTTCGGTGTAATCTGAAGTCCTGCATTGCCACAATGTTGGACCTTTTGTCCCTCATGTTGAAATTGCATGGACGTCTCCTTCCAATCCACCATTACCTTTCCTAATGTTTGTAACCAAGCAACCCCTAACATCATATCCATACCTTCTAAATCTAGGACATAAGCATCAATAGTCCAATCCCTTTTTCCCACCCGAATAGGGATGTCCACACACTTCCCTCGGGTAGTCACCCTATGGCCATCTCCCAATCTGATTCCTGATGCCTTGCTTGACCCTACTGCCAACCCCAAACCACTGATCAGCTCAGAAGAAATGAAGTTATGGCTGGCCTCGCTATCCACTAGAATCGCAATCGAAACTCCTTGTAATTTCCCTGTCATCCGCATGGTTTTTGTCTCAGGTGTCAGTGCCCCATTCACTCCAATTACCTCCATGGTTCGGCATTCCAGAGCTATATCACCCTCCTCCTTAGTTTCTGCTTCTAATGCGATAATTTCTCCATTCTCATTCAAGGTTTCGTTGTCATCCAAAATCAAGAGCCTCAATTGTTTTTCCGCGCATTGGTGAAGAGGGTGAAATCTCTCCCCGCATCTGAAGCAAAGGCCCTTGGCTTTTCTGTCCATCAACTCGTGATAGGAGAGATGTCGCAACCCCTTATTTTTCTCAGTCGAAACCCTTCGGTCACCGTCCGGCCGTCTAGTTGGGGTCGCGAGATTGGAAACAACTCCTCGGGTTTGTGCATGGGAATCGGGTTGAGACCCGTATGTCTCTCGGGTTCTCCCAGATCCAAACCCGTTTGCCGCCTTCCCTCAACCCATCGGGTGTGGGTGCTTCATTTCCCTGTGGTTCGGGCTGACCCGCAAGCTACCCCTAAAAGGACTCCCTCGATGTGGCGTCCAGACGCGCGATCGAGAGCTGAAGTGCTCGGTCCCTCCACCATCACCGCTAACCTCTTCCTCCACTACCCTAGCAATTTTCATCAACTGGTATCGATTCACTGGCCCAAACATCCGTACCCGTCGACGTATATCTGCCCTCAACCCACTCATGAAATACCCCATATATTGCTCCTCCGGTAGTTGACCGACTTGAGATGAAATGAATTCAAAGGCTTCTATGTACTCCACCGAATTTGTTTGTTGTAAATCCGAGAGCTCTTCAAATGGGTTCTCAAACCTCCTTCCTCCATATCTGTCGATTAAGGCCTGTTTCAACCTTCCCCACGTTAGCTCCACTTCAGTCTCTCGAAGGAGATTGAACCAGTGAATGGCCAGTCCTTTGTTAGACCTCCTATTGTGCAAGTTTATTCTAGAAGGCCTAGGAAAGGGGTAACCGAGTAAAGTTACTCCAGTGGGTTAAGGGTAGAGAGAGGATGTGAGGGGAGAGTTAGTTACGGTACTGTCAGAGAATAAATAAGGGAATGATTGGGAGGGGGATAGCAATTTTTGTCCTAAGTACATTCTGGTGAGCCTAAGGCTAGGAGAGAGCAGCACTCTCGAAATTGTCTGCCTACTATTGTAACTCGACAGATTCCAAGTTACTCTTTCAAAATAATCAGTGCAAAATCTCTCATTATTCGAGAGTTCTATCACCCTTCCATACTTAATAAAGCCAGTTTGATCTTCACCTCTTCCAAAGTGCCATGAACCTCGAAATACACCTCCGCCCTAGTGATCCACCCTATAGGATCTGACCCATTGAACATGGGCAATTCCACCTTGCGGACCGACATCCGATACTCCTCCATAGTGTCAAAGGAATGCTCCATCGGAGTTGGTTGTCGCCTTTCACCAGCCATCGCTTGCCCCCTCCCTGAGGCCTCACCACTCCCCTGTCCTTCCTCTGGCCGTTTTCCCATCATTTTGCTCATTTCCAACAACAGAGCCCGCTGCATTTCCCCCCATAGCCATCCGCATGGATGATTGAATTTCCTCCACTCCAGCCTCCAGGTTTGCCATACGGGATTCCAACACTTCTACTCTATCGGACATCTTAGGTGGCATCAAGGTATGTTACTCTGAATAACTTTTTTTTGTTTTTGTTTGTGAAAGCCCTTCGACAGCTGATCCTCCCCTCTCGTAGTATCCGGCAGGTCGGACCAATGTTAGAACTCTAGTCTTAGAATACTAGAGTTTATATTATTTCAATATATCTGTAATGTGTTTATCACTACAGAATAGTAGTATAGTATTTCTCCCTAACCAGAGCAGATTTGCTCCTCAGAAGGTATGAATATCCTTCTGTCACTATCTTCACTCCATGTTCTGCCTACCTTCTCTCTTCTCTCTCCTCCTTACATAAACCCCCCCTCTCTAGGTACATTCTGTTATGCCTAACTAATTTGCCACATCAGCTGATAACTAACTCCCTCCTTGGCCCACTGTTCTTCCTCTAGAATAAATCTCTCTCTCTCTCTCAAAGATCCTAACATTGCTAAGAATATTTTGAAATATGAGTAGCAAAATCTTTTAGTAAGAACATCTGCAAGTTGCCCTCCAATTGGAACATAAGGTTTACAAGTTTTCTTTGATAAATGTCTATCAATTTTAACATGTTTTATCTGATTATGTTCGACTAGATTGTGTGAGATATTTGTGGCAAATTTATTATCACAATACAGTCCCATTGGGCCACTTCATCTTAATTACAAATCATCAAGAATAATTTTGAACAATAATGACACAAAAATGTGCAATGCCATAAACTTGAATTCTGCTTCTGCACTTGATTTAACCAGAACATTATGTTTCTTACAAGTCCATGTTACAAGATTCCTTCCAAAAATTTATCATAAAGTATATCCTCTATCAATCAGTAAATCTATATAGTCGCCATCAGTATATGCCTCAAGAACAAAGTTTTTATTCCTTTTCCTGGATTTCCTTTTAAATGATCAAGAATCTTATAAGTTGCATGCAACTGTACATCTCCACGATCATGCATAAACTAACTTGTACCACTAACTGAATATGCTATATTTGGTCCTATATGTAATAAATAATGAGCTTTCCAACCAATGGTTTGTACATCAACAGTTGAATCTTTCATAGCTTCATCAAGTTTATAATTAGGTCTATAGGAGTGAGAGCTGGTCTACAAGTTAGTCTCCATGTTTTTTCTATAGGATCAGTTTATGTTGTCAAATGAAAATCCCAAGTGAGTATTCAACTCTTCAATAACAATATATCCTGAATTTTTCTAAAAACTTGAGTTTTCAATCAGGTGTGATGCTTTCTTTAAAGAGTGATTCTTAAATCCTAGCAATTATTCTTAGTTTCCTATCCTCCATTGATTATGTTCCTGAATTCCAACAATTCTAACATAAAGTTCCAACAAACAAAACCCTAAATCTAGCCATATCAAACCTAAATTTCAGCCATACTAAACCCTGAAACTTTAATCTAAGATTTCAGCAATCAAATACTAAAAACTCAGCTATACCAACTCTGAAATATCAGCACTTCAGGCTGAAACCCCAACCTAAAACTTGATATTCCAACAGCATAATATCAGCTATATTTCCCAAATTTTGTGAGCTTGGCTACTAGTTACTATTTTTTCTATTTTTCCTACATCAATTTGATATTGGAGCTTTGGTTCACAATAGCAGAAGGACATAGAAGAATAATCAATGAACATGAGCAAGATGAAATACGTCTAAGAATGATGGAAAGACTGGACCTTAATGGACTTTGATCACAAAGTGCTTCAAGAACTAGTCCAAAAAACATCAGATAACAAACTACACTTGACGTCAAGGGTGAAGAAAGTGAAAACCTGATAGCAATATGGATCCTAAACCCATATTGACATACTCTAGGAGAAAGAGGGAGAAGGGTCCGAATATGAATCCTAAGCCCATGCTGACATATTCTAGGAGATTCACTAAGGCAGGGAGGGGTGTGTCAGCAAACGGTTAGAGAAGAAGTTAGTTAGAAGAGAGAGAGAGCTATATGTAAAGGAGGGGAAGGGTAGTACGGGGGCATCTTATCATTGTGCATTGTATTCGGCTGATAGCTGAAGGGCCATTAGTGGCTGGTAGCTTAGCTCTTGTGGATTATACTACGAGGCTATTGCTAATTATCAATAAAGAAATACCTGATTCTCATCCATTTGCTATCAAAACCAAGATGAATGAGAGTCAGTCGTTGAAGGAATGTTTCATTTGAGAGGTTGAAGTAAAGGAGTTAGGTAGTTTGAAGTAACTTTTTGGGGATTGAAATAGCTCATCCAAACAAGGGATCATCATCTCATAGCAGAAATATGTTACTGATCTCTTAACATAAACAAGAAGACTAGCTTATCAGCCAACACCAACTCCTATAGATCCCAAACATAAACTTAGTAGAACTAAAGAAGATTCTTTTGGTGGCAATCTTACAACATCGAGGGGCAGAATGTTGTGGCAAGATCAAATGCAAAGGCAAAACTTAGATTTATGGCACTAGGGATTTGTAAGTTGTTATGGTTAAAGATTATCTTTGATGACTTGAGGATAAGGTGGTCCAACTGCAATAATAAATCAACATCAAATATCACAGATAATCCAGTACAACACAACCAGAGAAAATGTATTGAAATTGATAGGCACTTCATTAAAGACAAATTGGAAAGTGAATTAACTTGTATAACTTTTATTTCAACTGGAGGATAATTTGCAAATGTGCTTACAGAAAGGTTAACAACCAAAGAATTTTAGAGTATCCTTTGGCAAGCTGAGAACGATAGATCCATATTCACCAGCTTAAGGGGGAGTGCAAAAATGGGTTTTGTTGCTTAGCCACTTAGGTGTGCCTAATCAGTGTGAAGATTGTATATTCCCCAATCAGTGGGATTCCCTAATTAATGTGATTCCTATGTTTTAGTTGGTAAATTTAGGAAGGTTGTTCTTTTCCTTTTTAGGTGTACAAGTTGTACGCGATGAGCCTTTTCTCCCAACTTTTTCTCAATAAGGCTTGGAAAAGAAGTTTGGCAATTAGGCAATGCAAAGCATAACAATGGCAATGAAAGCCTTAAAAAAATGGCAATGGAGGCCAAGCTATGATTTTCCCAAGGATTGAGCATAAAGCTCGAATATCATGTGAAAAATAAGGATGGAAGTGTGTTTTTCTGATAATATTATGCAAGCTGTACAGTCTTGTTTATATCAGAAGTGTTCCAAAGTATACAAAAAATCCCAAAACCTTAATCAAAGCTCTCGAACAAATATCACAATTACAGCCCTTAGGAATGACAGAGAGCTGATGTGAATACTTAAAGCAGTTTCCAGCATGTACTTTTCTCAATTACGCAATATACTTTTATACACTGTTCAAAGGACCAACTTGCATCAACATATTATGACTATGTGCAACAATCCAAGTGGCATAAATCCAGATAAAATCATAAAAAAAGAATACAATGGCAAACAATAAATTTTCAATGAAGCTAAAGGAAAGTAGTAGTTCTTGCTCCATATTCTATTTACCTTATCAAGGTACTGTCAGGGTACAGATGAAGAGACTTCTTAAGGTGACTAATTCCACTTTGAAATCCAAGGAAATGTTCTGATCCATGCTTAATCTGCATGACAAACGGTATAATAATATAGCTAACTCACCGTCCATAAACTAACTTAAGGCCAAGTTAGGACGTTAGAAGCAACATTACACCACCATAATAAATTTACCAGTTTTGTAAATGCTATCAGATATTCCATGCGAATCTTCTCATGTGATGAAAGAGAGAACCAACAATTTGAAATCCTAGACTCAAGCCGATCACTCTGATCAAGAGCAACGATAGCAGATACAATAAAGCTGACTTTTGAACTCTCAAAAAGTTGTTTTGGCATTTTCAGAATACTAGCAACTGCTGAATCTAGTCCAGATATGTGGTATAGCAATCTACAGATAAAACTAACAGAAGCTGAGGCAGATGTCTGGTCCAGAGTAGAAACAGTACCAGCTAGCTCCCTTGTAACACGTAGAGTGAGGTCATAGTCACCAACCATCCATAAAGAAAGGGCATATATTTGCATACCATCCACGCCAAGCATACCTTGAACAAATCAAATTGTAGCTTCAACATCTAGGAATCACTGTACAAGTCAATTTAATGTGAAAGCAGTCAAACCAGTCAGAGGCTGTAGTACTTATTCTCTATTGTCACACAAATTTAGTAGGTCATAGAACACAAAAGAGAATGAAGACAGAATACTGCAGTGGTGATCTATTAGTTAACTTCCTTTTCTCTGTGCCACACCTAAAGCAAATAGTATTAAATCATGAAGAAATTAGCCTGTAAAATAAACTTAAAGTAAACCTTCATTCTTCAAGCTTTCACACTCTTGTACTGCTTCTCTAGCTTGACCAGCCTGCAAAGATTAAAGGAATTTGATAAAGAAAAGAGAATGGAAATAACAAATCTTACCTGTGTAGGTAATAATATGCATACAAATTGAGTGATATGTTTGCATCAGTAAATCCCATACATTCACACAGGTACATATAACTACATCACACATTTGCACAGGTACATCAAACTACATCAGGTCATGGAAAATAAATAAGAGAATCAATAGATTACCCTGGTAAGAGATCGCGCCAAATTAACTGTTATATCTCGAATATGAGATCTTGGAGCATTGCTAGACGATATATTGATTGCACAACGTGCTAGCCTATATGATCCAACAGCAGATTGATACTCAGATCGAGCCTCAGAAACAAGTCCATTCAAATTGTGTGACTCAGCATACTGAGGGGCTCGCTGGACCGCTTGCTTGATGGCTCCAAAAACCTGCTAACCATCGATTATTAACAAGAGATGTTACCTGTTTATGCATTACAAATTCTAAAAGGCAAGGAAAGAGTGAACAATGCTTTTCCCGTGGTGGCTATTTTTCATCATCAACATTCTACCTGTGAAGAACCAAGGTGACCTGAATGCAGAGCAAGCTTAGCAAGACCAATTTGGAACTCTGCAAGCTGCCACAATAAAAACAGTACAGTCCAAAAGTAATCAGGGGAAAAATCCAAAATTCAGATGATGGCATCTTGTTCTAACTCATCATATAAAAAAAATAGGCTAAAACAAGCAATTTTATGAAAACATGAAGACCAATCTTAATGGACAAGTTATCTCTCATTCATGTAATCTTTGTGCACTCATATCACTGGACATAAAGACCAATCTTAATGGACAAGTTATCTCTCATTCATGTAATCTTTGTGCACTCATATCACTACCAGCCCATGTTTATGACTCAGAATCAGAAAAATCAGTACATGTATTTGATAATTTAATTACACACAATCTGCTATATAAAAGTTTACTTTATAGAGCATAACTGGAAAGTAAAAAGGGGAGAATAAAAGCTTACAGGTAATATCTGCACAGCTCGTAAACAGCTCTCAAAGGCATCATCTTGTTTGGTATCTCTGAAGATATACTTAAAATGTTAATAAATCAGTCAAGCATTACAATATAGTCATATGTTTTGCATATCAGATAGACTATGTCACTTACCCAGGATGAGAATCAGCTGACATGCCTACCCATGGTAGAGCAAGAGAAGGATCGATACTTCTGGCAAAGTCAAATGCCTGCCTTGCCAACTTCTTGTTACCCTCTTCTCTATAAAGCTGTAAAAACCAAAAATTTGGGCATCTTTGATAAATAAAGTTGAAGCTTTAATGCAGAACATTAGAGAAGGGAAAAGAAAAATTGTAGAGGATATAGGAAAAGAAGGTTGGGAGACAGGAGGAAAACAGAAAAGATATTACATAAGGAGAATATATCAACTGCTACTTCACATATCATCTCAGCTGGACTACACGATTATATAAAGACACAACAGAAAACAGAAGATAAGGAGAGATTGTTGAAGTTAAATTGATTACTGCTACTTCACATATCATCTCAACTGGACTACACGATTATATAAAGACACAACAGAAAACAGAAGATAAGGAGAGATTGTTGAAGTTAAATTGACTACTGCTACCGTTTATGCACATTATCCCATTTCGATCTACGTTGTGACTCAATAAAGCAGGAAGTACCTTTCCAAGGTATGCCCAAGCAAATGCCAAAGATACATCCAATTGCAGCCCCCTGATCAAGGCATGTTGTTTCAATGCACTGTAACCAGATAAACATCCCAGTGCTACCCAAAACTCATGATTTTCCCCCTCAAGTAACAAGGACCCCAGAGCCATTTTCTCTGATAGCTGCCTGGCAAAAGAAGTTAGCAAGTAAAACTTATGGTACCATACGAGATCAAACAGGACTGGCATATAACAACTAATACCAGGGATTTAGTAAATGGCCATTATTCTCCTCCATAAAACAAATATGGTCTGATGTTACAGCAATATCAACATAAAGGTTAGCTTGCCAAGGGGCCAAGTGCAGAGCATGTTGATAAGATCTTCTTGCAGACATAGCAAACAAACGGCAGGTTTGCTTCCAGGAAAACATGGAGGCATTGAAGGTCTCCACAGTATAATATAGGTTCTGGTCCTCTTCCATCCACGGAAAACATTTTGCATAAGTAATCTAGCAAGTAGAAAAGCAAGCTTCAGTCATCACAAAATTGCATTACAACATGCACCCCATAATGCTACAAGAAAACATTTAATAAATGGAAAGAAAGGAAAATCAGAGAGTGGAAATAGTAAAATTCAAACAACCACATCTCCTATTGAGAAATGCATGATATGCAAGCTCATATATGTATAAACGCAATGAGGTATCATTGCACTTACCGACGCTACCCACATTCCCAATTACTAACCACTCTCTCACTCCTTAAGATGAAGAAAGAGAAAGTTATAATTTCTTCCTTTCTACAATTTGCAACACTGTTAGCAGCAGTACCCAAAACCTTCCCGAATCTGTAGTTGCATTTTTGAGCACATGAAAATCTATTTCTTTTATAATTAATATATAAAAATATACAGCTTGAGCAATCCTATGTTTCAATCCATTGTTACCAAGCTAGGAATGTGTAATATCTATTCACTAGCTTGAGAGGGGGCGTGGGAAAGTGCTGTAAATATGTACATTAGCTCTCTTTTATTCCTTCAATTAAGGTTTATAATTGTAGGATTTGTTAAAGGGCTGTGATTATGGGTCAAATTGTGGAAAAGAATACTTGTATATTCTATATCTTTTGAATAGATAGTGTAAAACATTATATAGGGAATTACAAGAGATAAAATAGGAAACTAAATCAGATCCTAGATCAGATAGACTATCTAACTAAATCCCTTAAATCAAGGGATTTAAATATCTACAGCTAATGTATATCTCAACTTGAATACAAGATCATGGAAACTTGAACTGTTCCCAGCTTGAATACAAGATCATGGAAACTTGAACTGTTCAGCCCCTTTGTTAGAATATCAGCTACTTGATGTTCTGATGGAACATAAGACATATATACTAACCCTTTTTCCAATTTTTCTTTAATGGAATGTCTGTCAATTTCAATATGCTTTGTCCTATCATGTTGTATAGGATTATGAACAATATTGATGGCTGACTTACTGTCACAATAAAGTTTCATAGGACAGTCTCATTTGACTTTCAAATCATCTAGAATAATCTTCAGCCATAGTAGTTCACACAATCTTTGAGCAATAGCCCTAAATTTTGATTCTGCAGATGACCTTGCCACCACATTCTGCTTCTTGCTCCTCCATGTTACCAAATTACCTCCAAAAAAAATGCAATAGCCTATAGTAAATCTTCTATCCAGTAGAGAACCTGCATAGTCAAAGTCAGTGTAGGCTTCTAGAACAAGAGTATTGTTTTTCTTGAACAAAATTCCTTTCCCTCGATTTCCTTTCAAGTAATGTAGCATTCTATAAGCAGCTTGAAGATGAGGTTCCCTTGGATCATGAATGAATTGACTAATTATGCTCACCAAGTAAACTATGTCTGGCCAAGTGTGAGCAAAATATATGAGTCTACCACCGATGACAGTCTACCGTTGAGAGTTCCGTTAACCATCCTCCTCCTAACCTTCTGACCAACCCTCTTTATTTCCCAAACTCGTCTTCTCGATACACCTCTCCACACCATCTGACATCCTTGTCGTGCTCCTCTTTCTCGCAACATCTCCCTCTCTTTGCCAACATTTGACCCAAGACCTCCTTCTTCGAACCTCTTTCAAGCCACCCACTATCGATTTCCTTGACCCACTTCCGACACCCTCTTTCTTGTCACTGTCGAATACAATCTCCTCTCCCAACTTAACTGTCGACTTAGACCCCCAGCTTGACGGTTCTTCTTCTTTTCCGTCAACTCTTCTTCTTATTCCATTTCTTTTCCGTCAGCCATTATTCTCCGACAGTTCAATCTCTGCCATCCACTTATTCCTTCTTCCTTCCCCCTGTTTCGCCTCGACAGCACACTTCCCTTCTCCCTGCTCTTCCGACCATCCTCAACACCCTCCCTTTCGTCTGTCCTTATTATTATTATTATGGTCGTGGCCACTCACTCGTTCTAATAACCCAGCTACTTTGGACCCTCCACTCCCTACCAATTTGAATTTCCCACCTTTAGGGAAAGCTCCAGTTAAGAATTAGCAGGGAATGAAGAAGGCAAAGCCTACTTGGCGCCCGATTATTAGCGACTCTTTATCACGCCGAAATGAAGAAGCAGAATTGGCAGTAGTTTCGCTGCCCTTATGGGCACAATGGGATAGCGTAGATGTGGAGATGCAGGCTGACGAGGATTATCAAAAGCTCAAGAAGAAAGTACAGCATCATCCAGCAGATCATCCTCATTATAAGCTCATTAATGGCAGACTGTTTTATAATGGTCGAATTATGCTACCAGTTTCATCTAGGTGGATACCGAGATTGATTGAAGAGTTCCATAAAACTCCACAGGGTGGACATTCTGGCGCGTACAGGACATATCGACGGCTGGCTGCTAGCGTGTATTGGCCGGGAATGATGGAGGAGGTTCAACGCTATGTGGCCGCATGTCTCATTTGCCAAAAGAATAAGTACGAGACACTCACACTTGTGGGGCTATTGCAACCTTTGCCTATTCCCGAACGTGTGTGGGAAGACATCTCTATGGATTTCATTACCGCTCTTCCTCGCTCACATGGCATGGATTGTGTATTTGTTGTGGTAGATAGGCTAAGCAAGTTTGCCCATTTTATGGGATTAAAGCATCCGTATACAGCCCAGGGTATATCTGAAATTTTTGTCAAGGAAGTGGTACGATTGCATGGAGTACCCCGTTCTATAATGAGCGATGGGATCCGATATTCATGAGTTGTTTTTGGAGGGAGCTATTTAAAAGTTGGGAAACTACGCTCAAGATGAGCACAACATATCACCTGGAGACAGATGGACAAACGGAGGTGTTAAATCGTTGTCTAGAGACGTACCTCCGTTGTTTTTCTACAGAACAGACGCGGGGATGGGTAAAGTGGTTGCACTGGACAGAATTCTAATATAATACAAATTATCAAGGTACTGCCCAAACTACTCCTTTTGAAATCGTTTATAGCAGGCCACCACCACCACCAATACAATATCTTCCTGGCGAGTTTCGCATAGCTGCAGTGGCAGAAGAGCATGCAGATTGCGCTAAGATTTTAAGGCAACTATAGTTTAATTTGTCCAAGGCGTAGCAAAGAATGTCAAAGGCTGCTAATAGAAGAAGACGTGACCTGGAATTGGCTGTGGGAGATTTAGTCTTTTTGAAGATCAGACCACACAGGCAGACAACTATCTCACAGCGGGTTTACCAAAAACTCAATCCTCGATATTACGATCCATTTAGGATTTTACAACATGTGGGAAAGGTTGCATATCGCTTGGAATTGCCTCCTTCCTCAAGAGTGCATCCGGTGTTTCATATCTCACAACTTAAGAAAGTTGTTGGTAATCATCCGGTGGAAGCAGGGTTGCCACAGAATCTGTTAGTTTAGGAGACTGAATATTTTCCAGAAGAAATTTTAGAAGTACAAACTTTTGAGAGATAACTCACTGCCTTGTCATCGTTTACTAATTAAGTGGGCTAGGAGACACAAGGATGAGGCATCATGGGTCACTTGCTCTGACTTTCGAGGTCAGTTTCCAGATTCTAACCTTGTGGACAAGGTTTGTTCTTAGGAGGTGGGAATTGTTAGTGATCATTCAAGTGCAGGCCAAAAGAATGTTGTGGATGTTAGTAATTTTGTCAGCTTGCAGGAGGGACCACCTAACCACCCCCTATTGGTTTATAGTCGCAAGAAGAGGGGTAGCACATCTGTGACCAATAACTAATTTTGACACCTAGGCAACAAGTTGTTACGTGTAGGGAATATTAGACATCTAGGCAGTAGGTTGTTACGTGTGGGGAATATTTGACATATAAAGACTAGAAATCTATTAGAGGGGGGATTATCTTTTTTTTTGAATATCTTGTATTTCGGCTAAGGCTTGGGAGGGATTGCAGAGGCGCCCTTATTTCTCTGTTCTTATCAATACAAATCAGTGTTTCTTTCTTTTCTCTTTCCTTTGTGCTGTTGCTTAGATCCTAACTCTACCAGCTTTGTTGGAGACATACAGCAGCCTTGTATTGTTAAAGGAGAGTTTTGAATAAAGCCTAATTGATCTAGCTATAATCTTCCCTAATTCTAGCCCTAATTGTTGAAAATTTGCTGCCCTAACTGTCTTCCCTACATGAACAAGACCTTGCAAAAGATTCAGTGTTCCATAAAGCCACCAATTACAACAAAAAAGAAAGTTCCCGAACATAAAAGGAACTAAAATGATAAAGAATTATGAAATTCAATTGCAAGTTTTAAAGCACACAGTAAATGAATTTCCTAAATTACCATGTACAGGAATTTTAAATTTATTGATTAACAAAAGTTGCTATGAAACATATCAAGTATAAAAAAACTAACCTTTTCACTTATATGCGACAACGAAATTTCAGCAATGCCTCACTCATTAATGACAACAGGTTGAATTAGATAGAAGAGATCAGATATTGTTTGATAAATTGGCCTGGGGAGGTTATATGGTTGACTAGAGATATTAGCATTGATTGCTCCTATAATCTCTCCTATAATTGACAGATTACCTACAGTTAATAGCAAGATTATTTCCTAAATAGCCCTAGGAAGTTTGTATATAAACCTTGTTAAACCTTGTTCCTATGTACCAAATATAGTGAATACAAATTCTGTTCAATACATTCATCATGGTATCAGAGCCCTATCTGATTTAGGGACTGTTTTTTATTTTTCCGGCTGTTCTGCACCGGCTGAGTTTGTACTCGCCCCAAACAGCAACGTTTTTTTTTCTCACCACCCACCTAGATTGCTTCACCAGTGACCGGCGACTACCACTGTGCAAGACCCGCCGTCAACAGGACCTCCACGCGTCGCCATAGCGTCCTGCCGTTTCGAGCGTGGGCAACACTCGCCGCCCTCCGACCGGTATTTCGCCGCCGTTCTTTCTCCATCAGGGTCGCCGGCCTCTTGCCTCTCCTTTGGTGGTGTCAAACGTACCCTAATCTTCCGCAAATACCCTTGCTTCCTTGTCTCTCTTCGGTGTATTATTGCTTCTGGTCTGTTTGGTAATGTTTCAGCCCATATATACCAGCAGTACAATTTTTTAAAACAGCTTCTATTTGTTGTTCTAAGTAATACTAAAGAAGATGGAAGGAAAGAAGGTAATTATGTCGAGTTCCGATAACCCTTCACTTCAAATTAGTCCCGTAAAACTTGATGGAACTAATTATCTTGCTTGGTCAAGATCTTGTTTGTTGTTCATCAAAGCTAGAGGATTACAGGGTTACATTAATGATGACAGTAAGAGACTTGACGTCAATAGTTCTGATTATAATCAGTGGGAATCCGAGAATTCTCTTGTCATGTCTTGGCTCATCAATTCAATGAAGCCGGAGATTGCTCGGACATACTTGCTACTTGACACCGCAGCAAAGATATGGAAAGCTGCCTCTCTGACCTATTCCCAAATAGGTAACAAAGCTCAAAATTTTGATCTTCGTAATAAATTACACAATACGAAGCAAGGGGATATGAATGTATCACAGTATTTTGCGGAGTTATGTGGGTTGTGGCAGGAATTAGATTACAATCAGGATTTTCAAGCAGAATGCTCAAAAGATGCTGCTGGATTCCAAAAAATGATAGAAGAAGAACGGGTATTTGACTTTTTAGCAGGTCTTAACCCAGAGTTTGATCATATACGAGGAACAATACTTGGAAAAGATCCTTTCCCTTCTGTTCAGCTCGCACATTCTCAAGTACAACAAGAAGAAAGTAGGCGAAATGTTATGCTACATACACCTATCGTTGAGAAAGCAGGATTAATAGCAAGTTCTACTGAAAAGGCGAAACCTGCAAATACCTCATCTAATAAGGATCACTTACATTGTGATTACTGTGGAAAATCAAGACATACCCGAGAAACCTGTTGGAAATTGCATGGAAGGCCTAATCAGAGTCGTGGAAAACGAGGTGGCTCAGTGGTAAGGGGTCAGGCTCACTTGGCTGATGGAACTGAAATGTCCGAAACATCGTTAGCAGGAGGATTATCCAATGAGGAACTTCAGGCTTTAAGACAGCTTCTCTCAAAAGCAGACTCTGCTTCCACAGTTGGTGCATCAAACCTTGCCAAATCAGGTATTGAGCACTACAATTCTAAAGATAATCCTTGGATTATAGACTCTGGAGCTAACAGACATATGACAGGCTCTCAAAAGAATTTTTTAACATACTCTCATGGAAACAACAGAGATAATGTTAGAATAGCAGATGGGTCTTTTACTTCCGTATCTGGTACAGGTTCTGTTAACTGTACTCCCAATATTACCCTATCCTCAGTACTTCACGTACCCCGTTTTCCTATTAATCTTCTCTCTGTCCATTCCATCACTAAGGACCTTAATTGCAAAGTTGAATTTTTTCCTGACTATTGTGTTCTTCAGGATCTTCACACAGGGCAGAGGATTGGAACTGGTAGACTGCAGGATGGCTTATATGTCTTGGACGAAGAGTGCCTGACAGTTGCACATCAAGTGTCTTTTGGAAATGATGTGATTAATAAAGAAATTCTACAGTGGCATAGGCGGTTAGGACATCCCTCATTTTTTGTTCTAGCAAAACTTTATCCAAACTTGTTCAAAAGAACAACTTTTAATTCTTTGTTCTGTGAAGCATGTGAGCTTGCTAAACACACTAGAAGTTCTTATCATTTATCAAGTACTAAGAGTTCTGTTCCTTTTATGACTATTCACTCCGATGTTTGGGGTCCTACTCAAACTCCCTCTCTTTCTGGCCATA
>JANKOD010000006.1:7814-20792 GCA_026284645.1 Erythroxylum acuminatum | reverse complement strand
TTAGGAGTAGACTAAGGCATAATTTTAGGGACAGTATTACCTTATTTTGCCCTCTCTTCTTTGTATAAATATGTATGTACAGCTAGTGTATTAATATACAACTCATTTCAAATCTCCACAGGACATATTAAGTCCAATGTAATATGTGTTTCTTCACTTTTGAATAACTTTCTACCTCCCCTTCACCCTACTCCAATGGTAAAAAACAAAGTTAACAAACATTGACTACTAGGTCTGCAACTTTTGGGCACATAGGGGAAAATGTTACTTTGGAATCACTAAATAAAAATGCTGTGTTGAGATATATGCATAACCATTTGCCTCCCCGGAAGCCATAAATTTTGATTTCTCATTAACATTTCAAAATCAGTCTCTATGGAATTAGATTTCATAATTAAAAAATCAAGACCATACCAAGATCAACCAGGCAACTTCTCCACCCCACCATAAGAGATTATGGGTTCCAGCCATTACTCTTCCTCTACCAAGGGCTATCATCTCCAATGTATCAAATACAAAGAAAAAGAAAAAACAAATAGCTCCAACTATAGAAAAAGAAGAAGAAGAAGAAGAAGAAGAAGAAGAAGAATAAGAAAGAGAAGGAGGATAAGGGGGAAAAAAGGAGAAGAAGAAAAAGAAGATCCACTGAGGGAAATATGAGAGAAAGTATAAGCCGGAATAGTAATGATGAATAAGCTGATAGACATGAGTGACGTGTTCCTCTTTTTTGGGGAGGGCCTGACTTGAATTGGAGGGTAGAAATGTTCTTGGATCTCAGCATCCTTGACTTATTAACATAAGCTGAGCACTACATGACTATTGTAATATTATCACAGTGCATTGCTATGATAGAATTCCCCAATATTTTTTTCTTTTCAAAAACATATTTTTGCCATTTAGCAACACATCATTTGAACAGGTTCTGTGTAAATCAATGATTCCACAAATGATAACATATCAGCATGTCGTCTATGTCCTACTAAACAAAAAAGAATGTACCTTAGTAGCAGCAGTAAACATCCCAAGTCGCTGGTAGGCAACACCGAGCGCCTATCAGAGGATAGAATGGGAGAAGGAAGAAAGTCAAAATGATTACATGTATTGAGCAGGAGAAGAGTGAAATGAAGTAGATATAAGTGAGTAGAACAAGAAAGAAGAGAAGGAGCTAGGCTTACTTCCCACAAATCAGCAGATGTGGGATAACCTCGAATTGCATGCTGGAGACAACGAACAGCTTCTGAGCAACGGTTGTGGTGCAAATGGAGAAAACCCAAACGACGAAAAGCCCAAAAAGCCCTGGGAGACTTTTGAGAGGCTTCGTTACAGGAGGCGAGCTCCAAGTTCTCTTTACCAGATCGGCGCAACAACTGACAGAGGGCATCACCTGAATCAGAATCATTAGGATGAAGAGAGACAGCCCTCTGGTAACATTTGAGAGCCCTCTGAGAATCGAGGGCAAAATTTGAGTAGTAATGTCCCAGGTACTTGAAAGCTTGAGCATTTTGTGGGTTAAGTTTGGCTGAGATTAAAAAATGCTCAGCAGCTTTCTCCTTGGACGTAGAATCAAGTCCTTCTTCCCACAACAACAGTCCCTGCAAATTTTCCATTTTGTTAGACGCATTTCCTTTCGTTCTTTTCTTCGATGGAGGCATGAAGCCATATCTAAACAAGACAAATAAGAAGGAAAAACAATGGGAGAGTATAAAATACAAGATCAAAATGAAGGGAGGGATCTTCCGGATGGGCCTCTACTGACTCTTCTAATTGTCTCAACCTCGTTGCTGCTCCTCCTCCTCCTTTTTCTTCATTTTCTCCATCAACTTCCTGAGATTCCATTTATCTAGAATTACCGAATAGAACATATGATGAACTCATATGCAAAGTGAGACATTCAGACTCCAACGAAGCATTCTGGAATACCCATTTTCAATAAAAACCCTAAAAGGAAAATCACAACTATAAGTCTCGCACTGACTCTCATTGTTAAGCAAAATCTCAATGAGGGACGTCAGCAGGTAGAGTAGAACTCTATGACAATTCCCAAATACCACTTTAGTAGGTCGCATCGGAGGCCCGCCCACACAATTCCCGCCCACACGATTCCCGCCCCAAAATAGACGATAAAAGTAAGTAACAGAATGCTAAATGTTTACCAGTGAAGAAAACTCCATTATTTCTGGACGCAGAGACTGGGATAATAGTTGGGAAATTTGACGACTGCTGATCGTAAACTCGATTACGGATATGTTACATAAAATCGCTATTTGTAAGCATTTGAATGGCGCTTTTGCCTTAACAATACCCCGGTCTCTCCCTTTGGACAAGCGCGGGCCGCGTCTTTAGCTTCTTTTTTTATTTCGAACATTTTTCTTTTTCTTTTTTTTTTCTTTTAATTTTGCCTTCTCACCGTCTCACGTGATCTTTTAACCTCCTCTCATGCAGGGGAAGAAGTAGAACGAAGCGGTCTATCGTTAAGTGAGAGAAAAGCTTCCATAAAAAAGAAAGTGATAATGATGGTTATAGCTTTGATATTAGCTATTGATGATCAGATATGAGACTGACCCATTTTGCAGGTAATATAATAATCACTGCAACAACAGACATTGTGTCTATTAACTTGTTTGTGAAACACAAATGCATATAACAAGAAGCATCGGAAACAAAGACAAAAGTTGTGAAAAAAGATTATTGAAGCCTAGAACAATCGGAAGACTTTGTTTGCCACCGGAAATAATGGGGGGTAGGAGGACGAGCTGTTTATTTGGTGACCTGGGCGATCATGTTGCCAATAGAACTGGCCTGTTCTTTAGCCATTTCCACCATCGAATCCTGCAGTTTCAATTCTTAAACACTTGTATCCAAAAGAAAAAACAAATGGCAAAGAAGAAGAAGAAGAAGAAGAAATTACATGTGCAGACATTAAGCGTATAACACTTCTCTTGCTTGACTCCTGAAACTCACCCGCTATCAGTATCTCATCCAGTATGTAGTACGCCTGCGCATTTTCCACCAGCTTCTTCTTAATTTCACATAGCATCATGCATTAACTAATTTATGAGTAAACGAGTTCTAACCTTGTGAAAATTGAAGATCAAATCGAGTTCACAGACCTTTCAAGTGATATGGGAATGAGAACAAATAAATAAAACCCAATCAGTTCAAAAAAGAAAAAAAGAAAAGGGAAACGAGCAAGTGCTGTGGATGAGCTTTTGATTGAATGAGGTATTAACGGAATTGCTTACACTGCCAAAATAGCGATCGAGTATCTCAACATAGTGGTGAATAATATCGAGAACTTCGAGTTCATTGTCATTCTCATCGATGCACATACAGAAATAGAGCCCCGCATACCTTCTATAAACAACCTTAAAGCCTTTCCATTCCACGAAGTTGCAGAGCCTGGGACCTCTGTTCAGTATTATCCCACTAAGCTCCCTGATTACCTTTTGCGCGCCAACACACATTTCCCGTAATTACATTCGATTATGACATAACATTCGAAGAAGAAGAAGAAAAGAAAAGGTTGAGAATACCTTTGCCCTGTCCTTCTGTGAATAAGGCGAATACCATTTCGTCAACCTCACTTTTCCTTGCCGACTAATCAGAAGAACAAAATGAATCTGTACAATACATACACAGACAGACACAGCTGCATCGTTTGCCAAAGAAAAAGAACAAATCACAGAGCATCGGGAAAGATCGTGATTATTACCATGGTGATGTGGAGCAGTCTCTCTTCTCAAAACTAATGATATTTTCATCTCCTTCGCTCAACCGTTTTACTATTTGAATGTGCAAAATTTTGTAAATGGTCAATGGACCGTTTCACCGTTTTCGCGGATCACGCTGCTTGTATAGATTTTCTTTTCCCTCGTGTCACGGGCCAGGCCAGATCAATTCGAATTGATTTGTATCTGATCAGGTCGATTCAGACCTGTTAGGGTCAGGTTGGGTCTGGTAAGTTCGGCTTGATGGATATTGATACAAGGCGAACTTAACCCACTATACCATCTATTCGACCGACAATCCCAATCCCAATTCCAACCATTTTATTTCTTCTGATGCTACAATTCAAAAACTTCTCATTAGCTTTATTTGATACTAAAAAAATACAAACAATTAAAGAAAGAATAAAGAGAACTCAGAATACTAATCAGTCTGAGACAAGAGTAATAATTTATTATACACAACACATAATACATTGGTGGGCCTAGTACAGGACCTGTCAACGACCGAGGAATTTAAATTTAACTTTACTGGACAAATTCGTTTTGGACATGGATCAAATAGCGGAAGGAAGAGGCTTGTGGTAACCAATTGATGCATTTCTCAGGCTTTTCCCTCGCAATGTATCTTCTCAAAGCCTTGCATTGTTGTTCTTCATGATGACGAGATATCAATTCTAGTAGCTCCATCGAATCCATGGACATATCTTTCTGAAAATATGAAAGCAATTTTGGTAGGAATATCTTTACTTCCTTTTGGTTTTGGATGTACACCCTCGCTTGTATGAATTCCTCTTTCGCGAGTCTTAGTTCCTCAAATATGTTCTTACTGCTATACACTCGAACCTTCAAGTAAAATTTTTTTTTAAAAATGAATTCTCAAAGCCCACTTTCTACATGTTTAAATAATTGAAAGAACAAAAAGAATCAGTTTTCTTACTGGTGGGTCCGAGTATGCCCCCGAACAGAGTGCAAAATGCACAAGCGGTTCTGGATACTCCAGGGCATAAACATGTTTGATGTTTCCGTTCCTCAGTTTCCTTCCAGGGGAAAACAGTGCTTGTAGCCACTGCAACCATTCCACACACATTTCATGCAAATATAGAGAAATCATACCATTATCGTCGTGTCTAATAAGAATTCCTAAAGCATCAGCAAAATGTTTGTCAGGACAATAGTTTGCCAAAACATAATGAAAAATGGCTGCATTCATGTGCTTTATCGTGTACATATAGCTAGCTACCTCCAACAGTAAAAAGACAAGATTTTCCCAATTTATCAACATAGTCATACCCTCTGTGAGTAGTGCGAACGCACTCCAAGAATTGAATTCTGTATCGTACATGCGTTTATGCAATGTCCACCCACATTGTAAGCCGCCTGAAGTGATTATACAACAACATTAATCAAAGTATGGATAATCCAACTTTAATGTGGCAGACACAGTAACAGATAATATAGATTACATTTTCTCACCTTCAGAATAGACGCATTTCTTACATGATTACGATTCCCGTAAGCTAAATATGCCTGCAAGAAAGTTTCATCACATCTGGACCATATTTACAGCAATTGCAATAGTCTTTTCCTTCTACATCAGCCATAGTTTCTGAATTCAAAGACACGAGATTTCATGATCAAGGTGGCTATGTATACAAGCCAGTAGGATATGGAACCCAACCATTTGACTCCTCTCTGTTATTTTGTTGTTAAGTTCTAGGATAAATAGTTTCTTGGCGTTGCATCCTAGCCTCTCAGACGGGTCTGAGGTCAATTACTTAGGACCGTCACTTTAGAATCAGATATTTAGTACCCAAGAAATGCTAGACGTGGATCAGCCTGAAAACTTGTAAGTTTGGAATGTATAGTCTATATCATCTATAACTACTTTCCTGCAGCATTGATCAAGAATGTATGAACAACTTCCTCTTGTTATGGGTTAAATGTAGCTATGCCAGATAAACTAATCTTGTTTCCTGCTGTTATTAATTATCCTTGGGGGAAAGTATAAGGAAATTTAAGAATTTAGAATACTAACATGCATGACCAAGGCGTTATGGATGTTAATCCAAAATGCAAGTTTCCCTTCCCTCCTCATCGTCCTTGGATCCACCTTCTCAAGACTTCGTACCATTGACCTACACCGCTATAAAGCAATGAGAAATATACGAAGAGCAGTAAACTTTTGAATGCTTGGATAAATTTATGAAGATGGTATTTGAATGCTTAGTTAACTTCTCCCATTATGAGAAAGACCCACAAACAAGAATGTCATTTGTCCCTAGCCAGAATTACGAACTATAATTCCTTTGTCTGATGTCTAGTATGATGGTATCATAAAAGATGACATAATTTGGAGCTACAATGCTTGGTTAGAGTTCTAAAGTTAAAAGGGTTTTAAGAAGCTCAATGGTGCCCAATTTTGAAAAACAGGGATGTGAACCACCTGAAACTTTTCAGTGCTGTAGCAGCATAATTGAGAGCGTCATTATCTAAGCACAGGTTCACAATCTCCACCATTCCAGCATAAGGTCCATTCCTTTCTTTCAATCCTTGAAGTTGGCAATCTATAGCATCCTCATTGCAATGTGGACTCCAACTATCTTGAGGATTTTTTGAAGAAAATATACTGGAGGAAGACAAAGATGACAGGGGAGAAGCAGATAAACCAATTTGGCGATATTGGGGGTTGTCAAGTCTGCAGTAAATAGAAGATATGCATCTCACAATGTCTTCAGAAAGTCTATCTGGAGTCATAATGCTGTTAAATAAGCAGGAAGCACCCAGGTGATCCGCAAGACTGCGATGACCAGAATCAGCATTTTTCTGGTCCTGCAATGATCAGGCATCTTAATTTTTGAACACAACCCAAATGGCAGATTATTTTAGTGGACAAGCATGCATACCTTCGTTCTCTGCGAATGATCGGTGGCAGGGCAGCTTTGCTTGTCCAAAGTCGGCCGACCTTGCGAAGGAAAGGTTTGATCAACATGAATGGAACCACTTATTCGTGCACATGATTTTATATCCTGATTTCTCTGATTTGACGCAACTTGAAATGGTGATCCAACCTTGTGTTGTAAATGGTTATTGTCGATATAAGGTAAGGAGGGCAGCTTTTCCTCAAAAGCTGCTCGATAGAGTGAAAGAAGATGACGCTCCAAGTGCAATATTTCAGCCTCAAGTATGTCAATCTCCTTCCTGATTTCAGCAGAAGGCTGCAATAGGTAACAAGAGGTCATTATAAGACACGGAAAGATTTCCACTAAGATTACTAATATATAATGCAGTATTAAAAGTTAAAAGGAATCAATAGAATAGGTAAAATGTATGTTGTTCTCTTTCTTTATCCTGTTTCTTTATTGCTATCTTCTTGCTTTCCATGAGCAGAGACAATTCTGACTACAGAGAACTCCATTCTTGCGCTCAAATTATAAGATATTGGGAAACATTTTTACTTCTTTTCTTTAAATGGGCAATAATAGAACAGGAACGTGTATTAAACCTTAGGAGTGGGAGTTTCGTCACTAGGAATTGAAATGATGGTACTAGAACCCACTTTGTTCTCGGAATCCCAACTTAGTGAAGCCTCACAGGATGAATCTTCCTCCAACTTTACGATCTGTGGCATGAAAAAAATTTACTGTTTAAGAAAGAAGGCATTTAGTTAATGTGATACGGCTGTGAAATTTTACCAAGTGCAACCAACCATCAAGTAAAGGAAGTAAGAAATTGTCTTCTCTAAAAGACAATGTTAACGAAAGTTCCGTCTACAGTGATGGAGTTGAGGACAGTCATCTGGAAGCATTGGAAAAAAAAAGGAACAAGATGCATAAACTTATTCAGAAAAGGTACAACAGTGCACACACTCCACTAAAAGAGCTGGAAAGTCGCACACTCTTCATATCGTGACGCATATAGCTTTAAGCATAGGAATGTGCAGTAGATATGTTATGGTTGGTAAATTATAGCAAAAGGAGCGATTTAAAGTGAACAGAAGAAGTACTCTAATAAGAACTAGTTGCTTAGAAGTGGAGAATAGAGAAGGACACTACTTACTGAAATTGACTGGGAAGATGTCTTGGAGGTTACATTACCAAGAAGAGTGAAACCATTGATCATGGCATCGACCGGAAAACTGCAGGTAAGAGCATGACAAATGAAGTCAGAAAATGGAGTTTCTTGGATTTGGCAATAAAAAGAAGAAAAAAAAGAGAGAGAGAAGAAAAAGAAGAGAGAACTTTTACCTTGGGGAAGTTTGGAAGGGAAGAGAATGAGATGAAGACGAAGATGAAGACGAGATGTTATCTGAAACAGGCATCCTATTGTGCTTGTATTCGTGTGTTACGACCATCTGGAAACAACCTGTACGTTTCCGTCGAGTAAATTGTATACTTTTGTGTAATGAGTTAGTTCTCAACCAAAAGGACCATAATAGGATTGGGACCCATGCAGATCGACCATGGAGTTGTTGCAAAAATTAAAGTCGTAAGAAAACACAAAGAAGAAGAAGAAGAAGAAGGGGGGACGCGGAAGGGACCAGACCACATGATATGACTCGCATGGAGTGACAAGGAGGGGCATTTCTTACTAAAAGAAGGAGAAGCAATTATTATGAATCATATATCTTAGTGGCCTATCCTCTTCGAAATCATTTGTATGTGTATTAAACAAAAACAGAAGGAGAGAGATCGTAAGATGTAATATGCAATTAGTTAAAAAAATTTGGGGATTAGATTCAGTAGAAGAGTGATGATGATTACGCAGGAAAGGCAGTCGGAGTCGGACAGAGTAGACGACAGGGACAGATGTATTAGTTCTGCCAACTCCCTTCCAACACCAACCAAGACTCATGCAGTGCAGTTGTAGTTACACATGCTTAATATTATTAATATTTTTGATTAGTTAATTAAGGGAGAGAGTCAAATCCTTTTGTGGTTGTTCATGATGGCTAGGATTTCTTTTTCTAATTTTCAATCGATATCAAAATAGGTAATAAATATAAAAAGCGTTTCTTATCTACTTTATTAATAAATTAAAGAGCAATAGGTTGGCCTTTTTGTTAATATGATCATGAAAATCATTTCAATTGCAAGTGACACCATACGAGAGAGAGGGAGAGGTCTTAGCTGTCTTTCCTCTTTGCATTGAAATTAATTATTGGTCTTAGCTGTTTAATGATTACACAATAGTACTATACCCAACCCACATCCAACACTCCTCTATTTTGGTCCAATTAGATGGATGTACACTTTGCAGCCAGCCATGGGTCCAGCCTATTTAATACAAACTGGCCAGCCAGAACCACCATAACACCCTCCGGTCATACTTGTACTGTCCATTTTCTTCAATCAATACTCGTCGTATACACTTTTCTCGTTGCATTGCACAGGAAAGATCCTTTGTTTACCTCGATAATCTGATAGTAACATAACATTGGATGTGTTACGTTAGTAAACTATATTTTAAACCAGTTAAGCTGATAATTGACCGGTTCGTTAGCACTTCCCAACGGTAGATGGAACAAAAGGAAAGGAAGGAAGGCTGAAATTACCAGACCCAACAAGGGAACTACTACAGTGTAAACTAACACAAAGTGGGCTCGTCAGGGCAGCAGAGTCCAAACTATGAGTCAGTTGGACTGAACTTGGGATTTCATATCTGATTGAGTGGACTTTGGGTAAAAATTGGACAAAGCGTAAAGACTAGGCGGGTCCCGTTCTGTCGTGTTCGTGTGGGAAACTCCCACTCGTGTGCATGTCCAATGTATGATATAAATAATAATATTAAATCATAGGCATCTAGTCTATTTTGTGTCCACGGGGAAGAAGACGATCGAAAATTAGTCTCTACAAATTTGGTGGAAGACGTCTGCTACATATATCGACAACAACAACTATCATCCCATCCCCCTTTTGTTCTAATCAAGGGCTTCAATAATTTAAAAGAGGCAGTCAACGGTCAATCACAGTTTGGCATCTTATGGTATTTTATGTGACATTTGATTCCTTTTTTCATGTATAGATGCACGGAAGCAGCCAAATTATCGAAAAGTTAGTGGCCTAGCTAATTAGTGCCATTTCTCTTTCCTAGGGACAGCTTCAACTTAGCAGCTACTTCTAAACTCTATCTCCACCTTGCACTGAAGCTATAGATAGATAGCTTAAGGAATGAAAAGTGGATGCAGACAGAGACATTCGTTCTTCCTCGCTATGCTTCTCCTTTTCCTTTTTCTTCTTTCTGTCAGAGTATAATTCACGAAAGCTCTGGCTGATAGTCGTGCTCGTGCATGCACTTGGTTTAATTAATTTCATTATTTAACAATTCTTAATCATACACGCCAATCAATATTAATCTGCGAACATGAGGCCCCACTTGTATCATTCAATGTTGCAAAAAGTGATCACAACCTTTAATTGTGTTTGAAACTGATTGCAATTTGTTTTTAACCTTAACCACCAAGTAAAGTAATTAATCTAACATAACATGAAAGGTAAGACCGCACAATTTCTTTTAGAGGCAGTTACCAATTACGTATCTAATTATATATAAAAACCGTGTCATGCAATAATGAAATAATTGAAAGAAAAAACAAAGGATAAAATTAATGCTACTTTTTCCATATGATTAAATGCGAAACATATATGTATGTATACATATAGTACAGAACATGTAAAAATGACATCATGATCTCAAGAGGAAGATACTGAGTTCTTGACCAGAACTGCCCACGGGATTAATCATGTGAAAGGACTCCGAATCAACTGATCCGATGACTCGTTGGAAACTAGCACGAAGGTACATGAGATCTCCGTCCTGGGATTTAGGGGCCGCAGGCAAAACGCCGGCGCCAACTGAGACTGATTGCATCTGTTTGAGTACGGCCGCGTCATTCACCGTCATCTGCCTCCTCAAGGCGTAACCCACCTTCCTGCCGTTGCAGTACATAGACCACACCGCCACGTTGAAGAGGGAGGACCGGTTCGTACCTTCGTTTTCCCTGTTGCTGCAGGAGCATTCCAGTGCTATTCGGAGCAATCCATACTGCATCTCTCTTGCAAGGAACGCGGTTGGCACGGCGAATTCTAACAATATCATAGGAGAGATGTGCGTGTCCTCTTGCAGGCAAAAACTCACCTTACTCTTCCTGTAACCAAAGAAGGTCCCTGTGACGACGCTGGAACTGGACCCAGAGCCGTGATGATGAGTTGTTGACAATGATGGGGATGAGACTGTGACGTCATTCGCAAGTGAATCCGACGGCACAAAACCACAACATGGAACCATGCACTCCACTAGAGACCTCAACGAACGCCGGAACCTTACCTCTCTCCCGCACTCCACAGAGGTTGGAGCATCGAGAATATGAAGGGGGCCTCTTTGATTGCCCAGATCAATCATCATCCTCATCTCGGTTGGACTTCTAGTATATATGTTACGAGGATATAGATGAATGAATTATTAGTACGTAGTATATATATATGAAAGCGATTAATATTTAGTTGCTCAGTAGACGTAGAAAACACACAGTAAAAAGGAGAAGTAGAAGTGGCAGCTGGATGCCTCCAAACTCATACTTATACAGCTTAGTAGTGATGAGTGTTATTTTTAAGAAACCCAAGGAAGGAGAAGATATTAGATAGAAAATGAGGTGAAGAGTGAGTGAGTCGTAAAGCCTATAAATAAGCGGTTGAGAGAAAAAAGTATGCGTCGTATCGAAGGAGACATGAGGACTAATAGAAATGAAAAGGCAGGGGCATGGGGTGGACAATAATTCTGCCCACGAGGGAGTGTGGGATCCAATCTTGGAAGCACTTGTGAAGCGGAGGTGCGCCTGACGTGACCAGTCCCTGTTCCGACTGTAACCCTTTTAATTGTTTATTATTATCCTTATCTTTTGTTCTAAAAAATAATCATATGATATGTCTTAAAATATGTTATTTGTATCTAATCATAGATTATCATCAGATCATAAGTGTAGTATTAGTTTCATACATAATTGAGAAGAAAAAAGAATAAGCAAATCCTGTAAACAGTTCACTAGATAATTCCGTAAAGCATGATGGAGTTACAGTGGACGTTTCAACCAACAAAAGGAAAGTAGAGAGTAGAGATCGATGGCATGCACGAGGCAATGATTAGACCCAAATCAGTCCCTGCCTGTCCCCAACTTTAACAACTACTATCACTCAATGTCGATTGGTGATGTCCCTTTTTATTCACTTTGCAAATAGGGATTAATATCACATCGACCCCCGTGCAATTTACCAAACAAATTTGTGTAATTTTAGCAGAGATTCAAATGTGTAAAATATTTTTTATCTACTTCAATGTACAAATTTTTTAAGTTCATTATCGAATTAATTTCTAGAAATATTATTAACTGTAATTTACTAAAATTATTCAATAATTCTATTGTAGCGTGACACAAATAATTTTACAAAGTTAAGCGGTAAGTTCTTGTGAAGTAATATATTGTAATAATTATCAAAATACACAAATTTTTTTATCTATATTCAAACCTCAGTCGTTTTATTTACTGAAAAGCAACTAAACCGCAGAAGATTGTTGTAATTTTAGCACTTTTTATGGATTATGCACTACTCCAGTACCCAAAAATCAACAAGAGCTCTAAGATACATAACAAAAACTGACAACTAAAACCTCAGTTATGCTAGCCATGACATAACTCATAACTCAAATATAATTATAAGCTTGATACTTTTTATACACATAATTCTTATAAAAAGGCAAGTACAGAGTATAATTATATCTATGTGTGACAAAAGAAAATTTAAATGAAGACTCTGGTTCTGCTTGATCTTGATGGAGCTGGATGCCGTTGTTTGGATCCATAATTCTGACTGATTTTAGCAAAAGAATACCTGCAAAACAACACAAGGCGTGCCGGGGGTTGATTTCCGGCAGGCCCCTCCGACGCTCAAGTTAGTCTTTTGGTAGGGTTTTTGGTCGCTAAGAACAGAGAAAAGCAGGATTGTAATGTCGTACCTGCATCATGGCAAAGTAGTACCTTATATATGGAAGAGCCGCTAGGTTTAGGTCTTTACGTATGCATGGGAGGTTACCAACTGCGAATGGGTCGTCGATGCATGGGTCTGAGACTGGGCCTAGCATGACCAACCCAACCATAAGCCTCCCTACTCCTCGAGTTTGATCAAGGAGAAGGGTCGAAGGAGTACTTTGGGATTGTTCGGCTCATCTTCATGGCAGCTCGTGATAAGGCCGGTCGATC
>JANKOD010000005.1:33847716-33858984 GCA_026284645.1 Erythroxylum acuminatum | reverse complement strand
TTCTTTTGTATTTAAGCAAAACGTGGTTTGGCTTGATGGTTGAAAGCGGGGTTTGACTTCGGTTAGGTCTCAGGTTAGATTCCATACTAGCCTCTCTTGTAATAATTTGGGGCAGCCGAGGTTTTACCTGTAGTGGAGAACTGGTTGGGCTCTTAATGATGAGGTGTGCCCGCTTTGCCTCACCTGTGGGGTGGCGCGTCAATTGAATCCTCGGAGAGGTGTGCCCGCTTGACCTGCCTGTAAGGTAGTGCGCCAATTGAACCCTTAAAAAAATATGTCTGCTTGACCTGCCTACGAAATTTCTTCGAATAAAAATAAAATAAAATTTTGAGTGCTATTCGGTGCTTTGCTTGCAGTTCAAACTAATGCAAGCCCACGTTTTATCGGATCTATGAGACTTACATGAGATATATATATATCGAAGTCCAAAAAGTCTAATAGCAAACAATTTAACCTTTCCACAATTCTAAATTTTAATTTATTTTAAAAGATTTTATAGTTTTCATATCATTTTCTTACCTAATACTACGGAATTTTAGTTCTCCTGCTCTCAAATTCCCATTTTTCTTGTGTATAAACCCTCTCGGTCAACTAATTTATTGTAATGAATGACTGAGAAGGCTTTAGACACAAGGAAAAACTAATGTTTTAAAAATTGGACTGATGATTGAACTGACCAAGCAACTGATTTAAGGATTAATGGTTCAACCGAAATTTAACCGTGATCAAACCGGTTACTAATAAATGTATAAATTTTATTTTATATATTATATATAAATTTTAAACATACTATTTAATTATTTATCTAATTGTAAACTTAACTTAAATCTTCAAATTTCAAAACATACAATTTTTTTTTAAGTTCACCAACACAATACAAAATAAGATAACAAAGTTCACTAGTCATATTTCATCAAAAAGATTTAAAAAAAGATCACTACTCATAATATTTATTCAAGTTGAAATCATCAAAATTAAGGTATTTTAAATGAACCGGCCGGTCTTTTCTTTCACTAGTTCAGTGATTTTTACTGGTCCGATAGCAAAATAAACGGGTCAATTACTCATAAAAATACGGGCTAAACTTGACCATTTCATGCTCCAGGTCACCAATTCTTTAATCCGAACGGCCAATTCGATCCAGTTTTTAAAATACCAGAGAAAACAAATATTTGAGACTAAGAAGGCTTTAGACACAGGGAAAATCAGAGATTTGAGAACAAAAGATCTATTCCTAACCAGGCAACAACACAATTATGCAACGTAGTTAGGCAACCAAACAATTATGCAACTTGGTTTTGCTTATTCTCCACCTTTCTATCTGAATTGAACACTTGAAGTGACAAATAATAAGGATCATATCTTCTATTTTAATTAATAAGTGTTTATCATATTTTATTAAATCTCATTCATATGTTTACGGAGGATGAATATAAATATATAAATAAGATTAAATAGCATATGAACGAACACCCTGACGGGATCAAACTTCAACCCCAAATAATATATATACCAACTTGTATTGAATGCTAAAGTTAGTGCTGCGAATGGTTTTGTCGGCTTAAAATAATAATAATAACAATTATTATTTAAATAAATAAAATATTATGTAGATAAAACTATTTCCATGTTACAATGAGTTATGTTACAATTAATTTTTTTAAAATATTATTCATAATTTTTAAAAATTAAGTTTTAGATAATTTTTATATTTACTTAAAATGAGGTCAACGTTATTTTCTCATTTTCAATAAATATGGAAAAATCCAACTTGATTTGGTAAATGATAAACATTTACGGCAAACAAAGAAATTAAAGAGAAAAAAAAAGCTTAAATTCTGCGCTTTTAGACGCGCTTTTTTGGATCTTCCACGCGAACTCCTACGCGCATACGAACAAACCCCTCTTGGAAGCCATTTTTGACCTGTATTTTAACCTTGCCATGTCCCATTTTCACCTGCTGACTTAAAAAGACTCCATCTTTCTCACTCACAACCCTTCCAGATTGAATCTTTTGCATTGGGTTTTGAGTTTGTTCTCTCACAATTATTGGTATCACTTCGATGGCTTCGTTTAGATCCTCTTTTTGGTGTTATAGATGCAACCGCTTCATCCGGGTTCGAGTCAGACCCGACCAAGATTCAATCCTCTGTCCGGATTGCGGCGGCGGGTTTGTGGAAGAAATCGGAGCTATCCCATCTCGCTCCCCGATTCATCCCCGCTTGCCGGGCGTCGGATTTCATATCGGCGATAATTCGGATTCGGGTCCGATCACAGCCCCAAGAGTACGACGAATTCGACGCAGAGGCGGTGGAGGAGATCGCTCACCGTTCAATCCGGTCATTGTTCTCCGCGGCCCTCCCGATGGCGGCGGTACAAACGATGGGAATTCCGGGAACTTCGAATTGTATTATGATGATGCTTCCGGGTCGGGTCTTCGACCTTTACCTGAAAGTGTGTCGGAGTTTTTGATGGGTTCCGGGTTTGACCGGCTTTTGGATCAGTTGGCTCAGCTGGAAATCAACGGCGTTGGTCGGTTGGAGAACCCACCGGCTTCAAAAGCGGCAATAGAGTCAATGCCTGTGATCAAGATACAATCGTGTCATATCTCAATGGACTCTCATTGTGCCGTTTGTAAAGAAAAATTTCAGTTTGACACTGAAGCTCGTGAAATGCCCTGTAAACACATTTATCATTCGGATTGTATACTCCCATGGTTGTCAATTCGCAATTCGTGTCCGGTTTGCAGACATGAATTGCCTACAGATGTGCGTGGGAGTGGAAGAAGTTCGCCAGAATCTGATGAGGAGTCGGTTGGATTGACCATTTGGAGACTGCCCGGTGGGGGTTTTGCAGTGGGAAGGTTTACCGGTGGGCGACGGGCGGCAGAGCGTGAGTTTCCGGTTGTTTTCACGGAAATGGATGGGGGTTTCAATGGTAGTGGTGTGCCTAGAAGAATACAATGGGCGCCAAGTGGACGGCAGTCAAGAGAGAGTGGAGGGTTTCGTCAGGTTTTTAATAATTTTGTTTCCTTCTTTGGGAGGATTGGTAGGAGGAGAAGGAATGCAGGAGCGGAGAGGAGGTCAAGGAGGCGTGGTGAGACTCGTGTTATGGATGATAACAGATGGTGAATCATTTTTCCCCAGATCGAAATCAACACTGTAATTAAACAACTCTTTCATGTTAGTTTGATTATCTAATTGCTGATGCCAACAATTTTTAGATTGTTCCTTGCAAGGAATGGAATTTTTGTATATTGTATGATTGGTTTTACTGTATATAACTATCTTCAGGTTGAAGATGTAGTGCTTGCTTTAAAGTTTTGTCAATGAGAAAAGTTTTGAATGATAGGAGATTAGTTTACTTTCCTAATGAAGGAAACTAAGAAAGTTAGCAGAAGGCTGCCAGCTATTGTGATCCATTAGTCTTTTCAGGCCCTGAAAATATGTTGCTAATGCCTAATGAGTTCTGATGTGCAATCTATGCATTCTTTTCCATTTGGTTTTAGATTCATTGTGTCCATCTGCTGTTCTTTGTGGACTTCCCATTGTTGATTTTGAAACTGAGACTTACTACTGGGAAAAGAAGTGCTTGTGCACATCTTTAGGTTTGCTGGCATAAATAACGTTGTGTTTGGTTGGGCGTAAGGTTTTTAATGGAATGAAATATAATATAATTGTTTATAATGGAATGGAATGTAAATGGATGTAATATTAGAAAATTATTGTTCGGAAGGGATAGAAGGGTTGATAATGTAATATAGTGAAATGTTGTTTATTATTTTACATTCTATCTTAAACCTCCCAAATCGGACCAGTCTTCATATTGTGTTGGATTTTGTTTGAGTTCTAACTGAATTATGTTTTAAGGGAAATTATGTTTTGTCTATTGATTTCTTGTTAATTCCATACATGCCATGTAACTTTATTTTTGTAGTTTGTCAGTCAGTGATATGGAGAAAAGATTCATTTCTGTCTTATTCGCTGATGTTTCTTAAAGCTTGAGTTCAACAATGAATATTACTTGAACCATTCTCTACTGTCTTATGTGAAGTACTGGCAATTAACTCTTGTACCATTCTAAGATGGTTTTGGAGGAAGCAAATGGAAGTTTATATCGTGATTTCCAACTTTACACGTTTGCGATTTAGAATGTGGATCAGTAAGCCTTGGTTTGTTGCAGAGGAGTTGTGGTTAGTTTGTGAAAATCTGTAGGTTGTAATGGTTTCGCAAAAATCTTCGATTTATCGTTTTTAGTACAATCAAAAATTAAAAAAATTAAACGCATAAATATAAATCAACACTGAAATTTTGTAATGCAGTTCGGCACACTTTGATTCTATCTACGAGATCCTCACTCAGTTTAATTTTTTTACTATCTACAATAATTTTATACGAGGCTTTACTGAGCCGACACTATTTAACCCTTGACATTATTCTTCGTCCTCACTACCTGCGAAAGAATTTTACATCCAATAGTACAATCGTCTCGTACTAACCTCAACAGAGGATTTTCTCAAACAATATTTAAAGACAACGAAACAAAATAAACAACTTAAGTGATTAAACAAAATTTAACATAAGCAAAAACAATTGAGAACGAAAAAAAGAACAACTTTCCAGTAGGTTCAGCGCCATTGAAATATATCTAAAAGTCGTTACCACGAAATATAAATGTTTATCTGCCGAAACATTGTAAATATCAAATCTACAAAATTCACGACAACAGTTGAAATTTTTTGCACACAAATATTATTTTTTACAGCCATAAAATCACCAGGACTGCTGAAAATTTTACACACAAAAATCACCACCAATGAGAATGAGCAGCCCAACAAAATCATACATACACCGTAGAAAGCCAACCACCAAAACTCCATCTCCAGTCCAATTGACAATCACAAATCTACTCAGTAAAAAATCCATCAACAATGCAAAGCAAAAGAGGACCCAGCTGGGAAGCATATCAACAACATATCCAAAAAGGAAATCACGGCAAGACCCAGCTGTAAAGACATCAACGACAACTGCACAAAGAATACCCACGGCCAAACACTCAACCAACCAATATAACTGGAATGACGTTGAAGTATGAATTAAAATTGCCCCACAGATTCATGCAAGGACAAAAAAAAAAAAAAAAACTCAACCCTTTACGACAATGATATCTTTTTAGCAATGATGTATTTTTGAGAACCATCGTAGAAGACTATTACTCACTCACCACACACTCTTATTCCAGTTTTCACGCACAAACCTTCAGCCAATCACCAAACCAAGCAATCATACAACATCTCTCAAATCACCAAAAAAATCGGATCAGCACTTCACCGTTCACGCACACAGCTGCAATCAACACACCACCACACACATCTCCAAGTCACTCACGTGTAGAGTGCAGAAGCAATGTTACGCATGCAGGAAATCCAAGACTTAGAATCTCACACACCCCACTACTTGAGCAATCTTACACTATCCATTCCACACTTAACGCTAAGTCTTGGAATCTCACACACCACCACTACTTAAGCAATCTTACAATATCCATTCCACACTTAACGCTGATCGACACACTGGGACGGGTCTAAAAATTATTTTAAGTGTGGTAAAATATTTAAAGTACACTTATATTACTAAAAAAGATACAAATATTTGTATATTTGATAAACAAAAAAGATAGCAATATAAGCAAAAAATTGCATCTTTTGTAACACTATACTCCAACCATTCTTTAAATCAAGATGGAACACATTTATGATAAATATTTTCAAGTTTTTTTTTGTGAAAAATCATGCTTAAAAGGTTGACATAGACCCTTTTGCAAATAAACTCTTCGTATTTTATCACAGTCATTAGGATGATAATCTGAAATTTTTTTCTGCAATCCTGGATCAGACTGAAGATCATCTAAATTGACTTCTAAACGAGGATGTTTTAAAGGATTGGGGCTAGAATCCTTATTTGTAAGAGGCTTTTTAAGAAATTTGTCCATAACTGAAATCAAAGTTAAGTAATTAAGGACAAATTGAATACAAAATAAATAAAAAATTATTTATTCACAAAAAAATTAACTAATTAAAACTATTTGAAAAATACTTTACACATATGCAAATTTATGAAATATACAAACAAAAGGTAAAATTTTCATATATACTATGATTGGACTTGATATGGAAAAAGATATACTATACTACTTGGAAACTTTAAACCGATCATCTATTAGCAATAATAATTTATCTTTGTAAATTTTATCATCATTAAAAAGGGATGTCATTTTGTTTCGTCATTTACACTGGACCGTCCATTGTTCACACCTTTAAATTTAATGATCATGTTCCCTTCACTTTCTAAAGGGATGGATGTAATGAATTTTCATTTAAAAAATCCTTCCTAGTTTCGGAAAGATTTTCACAATGCTACGTATACTTACACAAGTCTTTAACACTTTAAACTAAATATAATAGCTAGGTCAAGGTAACCCAAGTAAGCCTACCACATAAGACCCAACAGATATAAAAATACTACATTCAGGATTCCAAAAACAGCATATTATATTACCTTTTAGTTATATATCATCATTTTTGCGACTTTATATACTACGATTTTTTGTTTACAATGAGAAATCTTATATTTTGAATTCACTATAAAAATCTAAAAGAATGTAAAGATTAAAACTGTACCAACTCTATTACAACTTACAAGAATCCATCTCTAAATTATATGTATTATATATTCTTCCAAAGAAAAGCAGTGGAAATTTATCTATCAGCAGTAAAACGAGGTAGGGTCTGTGGGGGGAATCCTTTCCACAATTGCGATCAATATAGATTATTATTTTTCGCTTTTGGTGTAATAGTCCTTGTGAAGTTAGGGAAAGAAAAAGCCAAAAGATAAAAAATAGTGTGATGAAGAAGTCAGAAGGGCAGAAAATCTGAATAAAGCCAGAAAGTCAATTAAGCATATAATTTTTATCTCTCTATTTGTAGGCTTTCATTTAAAAAAGTCATGGACCCAAATAATAGTAATCTTAATAAAAATAAATGGACTCGGATTTTATTGTTTATTTGATATCTTAATATATCTATAATTTTTTTATTTTGTTACCAATTAAATTAATGGGACAAATTTTTAATTTTTTTATGGAATCAAAATTTAAAATTAAAATTTTTTAGATTCAGTGAGGGCAAGTGGGGGTGTGGCTCCGCCCATGTCCACACCAACCTTTATTAAAGATAGACTTCTATTTTATTTTAAGTCTTATCTCAAAATCCAATTCAAATAAGAATTGTTATTTATTTATACCTCATCTTAATTTAAAATTTAATCATTATCACGAAGATCTAGTAATAAAAAATGTTAAAATTAAATAATAACAAATATAACAAATATCTTAACAGTTTGCTTATGGAACATGCAGATTGTGCCTACTGAGGCGGAGATGACCGGTTATGTTCTATTTTTACCATTGATGGCTCATCTATGGTAGTTGACTCGACAATTAAGCGGCTTTGTAACTGTATTAGACATCCTTTGTGTTCTTACTTATGAACAGAGATTTCATCTTGTGCTGATTTTAACCGCATCGAAGGAAAGTTGCTGTATTCCCTGCTGTATAGGTTTGGCATTTCCGTTCCGATACAGCCTGATCTAAAGTTACAGAAACTCTTCTAAAATTGATGTATAAGCCTATAAGGTGTTGATACGATATTGTTAGAGGTGGTCTCGGATGTGATGCTCAGGGCCTTGTTTATTTCTCCCATAACGTGTCCATCTTAAGAATTAGAACCTGGTCAGTGTGGTGAAGTTGCTGGGACCAACCTTATCCATTAAGACTTCAGGATTCTCGAGATATGACATGGCGTTATCCAAACATCCACCATCGAATCCTTAAAAACATCCAATCTCCCTGACCCCATATTTTCCAGCCACCTTTGCGCACTTCCTTCTCAGAAAAGTTCAGTTCTTGCAGGTGAAAATGATGGCAACGCTAGCTCCTAGTCATTCTTCTTTTGCTAAAACTTCATCAAAGCGATGGGTAGTTGCAAGTGCTGGATTCCAGACTCTGAGAAAACCAGAGAGAGTTGAATCCTGGAATAGAACATACAAGAACAAGACTAACCGGATGAGACCGTTGACGGTGGTTGCGGCTGTTGGTGACGTATCAGCTGATGGCACCACCTACCTCATCGCCGGTGCTGCTGCGGTGGCTTTGATTGGAACTGCCTTTCCTATTCTTTTCTCTAGAAAAGACCTGTAATTGCCTCTCTTCCTCCATATTTCTTTTCTTCTTCTTTTTTTGTGATTCAACGTTGTTTTTTCATTGCTGTTATTGCCTTAGGTGTCCAGAGTGTGATGGAGCTGGCTTTATTCGGCAATCTGCAGCAACCTTGAGGGCTAATGCTGCACGCAAGGACCAGGCTCAGATCGTCTGTCCTCGTTGTAAAGGTCTTGGCAAGCTTAACCAAATTGACAAATAATCCAAGACTGTAACTTCCTATTCTGTAATTTTCACTTGCTTTCTTTGTATGATCCATCTCTAAAAGTTACATTACGTCGGCAATTACTTGTATTTGTACCTATTGAACAAGAGGTTTAGCAATAATGTTGTCCTTCAACTCTGTGGTTCATTCTACACTCTGAATCCTTGTATGAGAACCATTCCAAAGATGAAGAAGATTAATTGGCAGTAAAATCTGCCAACTGGGAACTGATTACAACTTTATGATTAATAATCAACGAGATTTTAGTTAAGAGATTAACTTTAATCAAACAAATCGTTTGATCAGAACTCTTTAACAATAATACAGATGCACATTCTGTTAGATACAGGATTACTGTCGACTCGAAGGGTAACTATGGCATCCAAAAAAGAGATTTCAGGATGAATTATGGGGTCAAGAATGATAGAGAACTCTGTAGAGATTTTATTATTGATACGTATGAAAGATGAAAATAAGCTGGAGCAAGCTCCCTCCTGGTATAACCAGGCCTAAACTAATTGTTTCATTTCATAATGACAAAAACTACTCTGCCCATTCTGAACGTTCAGCTTTATCCCCTCTGCTCATTCTCGCTCCATAACTACCTTAAAATAAATTTGCCTACGTGGCAGTTGATTCTCCTCCCTTTTTTGATTTGGGGCTTATGTTGTGTGGGTTGGTTATCTTGAGTAAGAGATGGGGCCTTAGATAAAATAAGTGATCTGCTAACAATTCCCTCCTCCTCAACAGGCACTTACTCTCAACGTGAATAGAAGCGAATTGACTCTTAATGAAATTTGCATCCTCCCAAGTTGCCACTTAGCCTTCTAGCGGATAAGTCATTGCTGAATAGCTTTGCCCTTGGGCTTGATGATGCGTGAGGCCAGGACTGCCTTTGGCTCAACCATTTCAGAAATGTCCATCTCTAACCCTTGGCGAAGATCTTGCTCAATAAGGTGATCACCCATTGCCCTTTTTAGCTTGGAAATATGGAAAATTGAGTGCATCTTGGATGTAGGTGGAAGATGTGGTTTATAAGCAGCGTGCCCTACCTTCTCAATGATTTTAAAAGGGCCATAATACCTTGCAAAAAGTTTAGGACATATGCGTTTTGCCATGGTGGGCTATTTATGTGGCCTTAGTTTAACATAGACCAAGTCTTCTTCTTGGTACTTTACCTCCCTCCTGTAAACATCTACAAATGTCTTCATTGGAGATTGAGCACGAAGTAGGTTATGCTTAAGCTGCTCATTTCTATCAACCAAAGCCAATGTCATTGATTCCACTTGAGTCTCTCCTTAGGAGAAATGCAATATAGATGGTGGTAGGCAAACATAGACAACTTCAAAAGGAGTCTTCTTGATTGAGACATGGTAGGTAGTATTATACCAATACTCCGCCCAAGATAACAAGTGGACCAATTTTTAGGTTGCTCGGAGGTGAAACAATGAAGGTATGTTTCCAAACACTTATTAACCACTTCCGTTTGGCTGTCCATTTGGGAATGATAAGAACTCATCTTCAGTACTGTTCCTTGTAACCTGAACAGCCCCTTCCGAAAATTAGTAGCTAAAAGAGGATCTCTGTCACTTAGGGTGGAGCTAAGGATACCATGCAGCTTCACCATATCTCGTATGAATACTTTAACTACTGTTTTAGTCGTTAATGTGTGTTTTAAAAGTAAGAAATGAGCATATTTTGACAACCGATCCACTACCACCATTATGACTTCTTAACCTTAGGATTTGAGAAGCTTTATGATGAAATCCATTGAATCTTCATCCCATACCAACTTAGGAATGGGAAAGTGTTTGGCATGTAGCACATTCCTATACAAATTTTTGTATCGATGATTTCATTCTTAGCCAAAATAAGCCACTAGCCAACCTTTTGTAGGTCTTTAGAAAACCATAATTCACCCTTAGGGGAGAAGAATGATACTCTTGAAGTAAATGGGGAATTAATGTTGAAGTAAGAAAGAGAACTAACCTGCTTTTGTAGAATAGTAAGCTTTCCCTCAAATGCTACTCTGGTTTAGATTTCAGATTCTATTGTAAAGCTATCATGATTGAATTCAGTTCTACATCCTCCTTTATCTCCTTCCGGACCACATCCATAATAAGCCAAAATGAAGCAAAAATTGCCATAAATTACAATTTGTCTTCTTCCATTCTAGATAAGGTATCTACAACCCCATTTTGTTTCCTGGGCTTGTAGATAACTTCAAAGTCTAAGCCAAAGCAATTTAACCTGCCAATATTGTTAGTTTATTGATGGAATTCTCTGGTCTAATAGATGTTTTAGGCTCTTGTGATCTGTGTAGACTTTAAACTGCCTCCCTATTAAAAAATGTTTCCAATGTTGAATAGCTAGCACTATCACCATCATTTCTTTCTCATAACAGACTTGGAGTAAGTCGATTTGGCTAGTGCTTTGTTGAAGTAAGCTAATGGGCGGCCTTTTTTCATTAGGACAACACCAAAACCCCTCCTAAATGCATCACACTTAATGGAGAATTCTTTAGAGAAATCTGTTAAAGCTAGAACTGATGATGTGATCATTCTTTGTTTGAGTTCCTCAAAAGCCAACTGAGCTTTCTTCCCCCAAATAAACCCATCTTTCTTGGTTAATTCAGTAAGTAGTTTCGTGATTCTGCCATAATCCTTTATAGACTTTCTGTAGTACTTGGTCAACTCAAGAAACCCTTTTACTCCTCTCACATTCTCGGGTACAGGTCATTCCTAATTTTCTATGGATCCATAGCTAACCCTTCGCATGGAAGAACATAG
>JANKOD010000005.1:33771136-33788174 GCA_026284645.1 Erythroxylum acuminatum | reverse complement strand
AAATATATTAAATGTATATGAGAATTAAAGTTAATATAGTTACTGAGTGGATTCTGAATTTTGGTGGTAAAATCTAAAAATTAAAATAGAGAATACATAATTATCTGTAATAATTATATATTAATATTTTAAAATTAATATAAAATTTTTAAATCTTTTTTAATCATCATCTGACTAAAGAAACATTAATTTTATTACATTAACAACAATATGATTCAATACGAATTTCGTTAAGATGTTTAGATATACACAATCTTAACCCTAATTAATAAAGTGGTTACTTTGACAAATTCAACTTTAAATTTTTTTAAAAAAATTTTAAGAAAAAATTCAATAATTATTAATTTTATAAATTCAAATCAATGATTAAAAAATCTGACCTGTTTAACTGGTTCAATTATAAATACTTTGAATCGTTCAACTTTTCAATTTAGTTTTCAACTTTTTAGACGGATTTATTTTAATAACTTTATTGTTAAAATCAATCAACTTGTTAATTAATTGGTCAATTTCTTATAAACTAAAATAAATCAATTAGTTTTTATTTAACAATTTTTTCAAATAAACTTCAAATTATTAGATAGATAAAGACGATCTCTTTCGATTATATTTTAAATTTTTAAATTTTATTTAACCTTTAACTATTTTTAATTATGACAGTTCAAACCATTTAAACCTCCTTAAATCTCTCATTTACCGGTTTCACTTTTCATCTTTTATTAAAACATTGATTCAAATTACCTTAAAATTATCTTTTTAAAGTAATTTTCTTAATTTTTTATGCATGGAATAGATTTTTGTTTAATAGTATCTTATCATTGAAAATAATCATTCTAATAATGGCTAAAGTTTATCCAATATCTTAATTTAACAAGAAGGCTATTTTAGTAAATTGACAAAGCCAACTCAACGGTGGCATCTAGACGCGTCACCAACTTCTAAATATAAACACTTTTTTTTTCTTCTTTTATTTTTATAAATTTGACTCCTAATTCAACGCCACTAGAACCTCCCCGCCACCCGGAGACGCCGTCGTCTCGACGCCGGTGCCTCCGTCGCCTGTCTCTTGCCGCCAAAATGAAGCGACCCCACAACTTCTCCTTACCTGTAAGCGTCGTCGTTTTGTCAATATTCTACATTTACTTCTCCACCGTTTTTGTTTTCATCGATCGATGGTTCGGCCTCACGTCGTCGCCGGGTTTAATGAACGCCGTCGTTTTCACCGCCGTTGCGGTTATGTGCGTCGTTAACTACACGGTTGCTATCCTCACGGATCCGGGTCGGGTCCCATCGTCTTATATCCCGGATGTTGAGGATTCGGAGCACCCTGTACATGAGATCAAGCGTAAAGTACGTTTTTTATTATTAAAAGTTTGTTTTGTAAAGTGAAATCTATGCTCTTTGAGCAAGTGTTTTAAATGAACATATGAAAGTTATGATTTTTGTGGTTTATTAAGCTTCAAGATTTGTTATTTTTGAGTTTAGAAGTGAAAAAGATGCTTGAAAATTGGCATTTCATGATGGCTGTTTAGTTTATTTTTTATGGTACGGAATTTGGATACTTTTAACGTTGCATTGTATAGGTGGATCATATTTGCGTGCCCTTTGGTCTATATTTTGTTTCAGGTGTCTATTATGGGATTAACTGACTTTAAGGGTTCTGAACCTTTCTTTATGTTGTTGCTTCATTACCATTTTCCTTTTTGTGGAAAGATTAGACACATGAGTTTATATGGATTGGACAAAATTGTTAACTATCAAGAGAAAAGAAGCTTATTTCAAGTTGTTCATTTCAAAAGAGATCGACGGGTCAAATCATCTGTGTAGGTTTCTGTGGAATTTTGACCTTTAGGAAATCAACCGGTAAAAGTTGTTCCTTTGTGACATAAGGTTACATTTTCGAATCATGAAAATAACCTCTTTATAAAAATTATAAAATGAAAGCTACTTACATTGATGACCCTCTTCCGACTCTTGCAAAGCAGAGAACCATGTACACGGAATACGTTGCTTTAGGAAATCAATGTCTTTAATTTATCCCTGGCATCTTACAGTTAGGTGATTCCTTTTTCTGCACGGAAGTTCATCTTGGATATAAATTGTTTGTTTGGCTAACAATCTGAGTATATGGAGGGTTTATGATCTTGACTTCTTTTCAATGTCAAGTTAACTAGGTTATTGGTTCCACTGCTATTGGACTATATCATAGAAATTTACTTCAAATGATTGTGCTCAAGTGATATGTTCTAAAAATTGTTTGCTTCACTACTTCACCAATCATTTTCTCTCTATACTTTTTATCATGATGATTATATGCATTGTTGACTGATATGCTTTACAAAAAGCTTTCCTCTCCTGGAAAAACTTGTATATGTGAGTACTTCTTATGTTTAAACTTCTAATTTAACTTTAGTCTAAGAGTCCTGATCATTCGATTGAACTAAATTTTGATAGTGATATTTGATTTGTAGTTAATTCCTGTTGAATGACTTATGAGAAGAGTTGAATTTTTCTATTAATTATTTCTTATTTGGATATGTGAGTTGGTTTGTTTTACAGCCTGTAGTTTTATTTTCTGTTGATACATGGCAATGCTAGATATCTTTCATATAATTTTTGGTGTATTCCTCATGTAGATTGACAATTCTTTGGAAACTTTTACAGGGGGGTGACTTGAGATATTGCCAGAAGTGTTCACATTACAAGCCTCCTCGTGCACATCACTGCCGTGTTTGCAGAAGATGTGTGTTGCGAATGGTATGCATGAACTAAGTTGTCATTATGTTTTATCTCAAATATCCTGGCTGATATTTAAAGTGCTACCTATTGATTTCAAGGATCACCATTGCATATGGATAAATAATTGTGTGGGGCACGCGAACTATAAGGTCTTCTTCATCTTCGTTCTGTATGCTGTCATTGCTTGCATCTACTCCCTGGTATGTTTAAGTTTATGTCCAACTTTATCTGTACCCTCACATGTAATTTTTATTGATCATCATCCTTCTGCAATTTTGGCCTAGCTTACAATGTCTTTTGGAGTTCAATCATTGACTATATTATGTTTTCCTTGTGAAGTTTCATGATATAGGTTTCTTTTATGTCTTCATTCTGTTTTCTTATACTTTCAGGTCCTGCTTGTTGGGAGTCTCACTGTTGACCCACAAAAGTATGAACAGCAAAGTGATGGCTTTTACAGAACAATATATGTATGTCCTTTAGCTATTATGTTGCATCAACTAGCATCAAATTCATTAATAAATTTTCTTTTCAATTTACTCTTTCCAGGTTATTTCTGGCTTGTTGCTCGTCCCATTAAATGTAGCCCTGGGTGTTCTTTTGGGTTGGCATGTCTACCTCGTTTTGCAAAACAAGACGACAATTGAGGTTTTTAATCAATAACATAATTGTCCTTTTCTGCTCACTTTTTTGGTCATTTTGGTATTGAAATTTGATGGTCTCATTTTGGTACTTTTAACAGTATCATGAAGGAGTAAGAGCTATGTGGCTTGCAGAGAAAGGAGGGAGTGTCTATAAGCATCCATATAATATTGGTGCATATGAAAATCTGATAATGGTGAGAACATTGAACAACAAACCACAACCAAAAATCTGATGCCCATTGTTGTTAGGTTCCCTATTAAAAAATCTTTCATAGGCCTTACTTGAAGAAAATCGAAGATTCAGCTTATGGGGCCTTCTTTCCCCAAGCTTTTATTGTGTTTGAATGTAGTCTTTTTATGTACATCAGAAGACTTTCAGTTTTTTGGTTGTAGATTGTTACTTTTAGGAGTTCCTTAATGATTGAACTTATCGAGGCCTGCTTAGTTCAGAAAGATCCAAATGTGGTCTTGCTGCAATTTACTAGTAGTTTGCCCTTCTGCCTTCTCTTTGTCTCTCTTGATAAATGCATTCCAGCATACCTGATGCATCTTGGTTGAAGGATGCTGCAGCACAAATGTCTTTCTGCACAAGTTGATTTAGTTTCGAGTCAATTTTTATATAAGCATACAATGTTAATTTTTCGGGATTTGGCTCCAAAAGGTTATGTATTGGAAGCCCATCTAGGCTGGGGAAATGAGTCAGTCGAGTTGCATCATTGTTAAGAACAAAGTTGGGAATCTAGATACTTTATCCTCATCAATCACTAAAATGCTTTTTCAGGTTCTTGGACCAAATGTCTTCTGTTGGTTTTGCCCTGGAGCAGTACATGTCGGTTCGGGTCTTCACTTCCGCACAGCCTTCGATAGTAAGACCTTTACATCTACTTTGCAATGACATTTTCTTTTGCCATCACATTGTCTAGAGGAGATGCTCAACTCTTGACTCCAGAGAGGTGGATAAAAGTTGGCATTCTTTTCCGGCATGTAAGATTTCTGATATTGGCTTAGCCGTCAGAGGAGGAAACCTGAATGTCACTTAACCACGAAAAGAGTCTGTTTCAATGAGAAGCTATCAGTTTCAGTTACATTCCAAGGGAAGGAATATGGGCTGCAGAGACCCTTGTCAATAGTTGAAGTTTTTCCAGGAAAGGAAGTGTTTTTTTTTTTGGTGATTTTGTTTTGTTTGCAGGTTTTCTGTGCGAAGTCTTCAGGGTAATTATAGGTCTTGTAGAGCTTACAAATCAAGTTACTTCACACCATTGTGTATAAAGATGACATTGATCCCAACTGACCCACAAGAACAAGATCATCCCATGTAACTCAGAATTGTAATCTTTTGTAACATTAAAGAATAACATTTGTTTCTCTTCTTCTTCTTTTTTCTTTTTTACTTTGTTGCATAAATACTAATGTTGGATTTTCTTTTTGTTTGAGTAAAGAAATTATATGAATTTTTTTTTTTCATGTGTTTTTTCAGTATAAAATTAGCATTATTCTTACATAAACCCTTCAAGTAGCAGTACCATCCACTTAGGTTTTCCAATCTTAATCCGTTTGTATTGAGGAATTGTCATCTCTTAAATATATATGAAGTAAGTTTCTATGTATAGCAAATAACTTATAAATTAGTATTTGGATTAAAAAAAAGGGACTTAAAAGTTAAAGGTAAGATGATAATATGTTGAGTTTTAGTATTTCAATGATTTGAAGCGTTTAAATTAAATCAAAACGTTTAAAACAAACCCTTAATGAATAGAAAATTTGACAGATTATTTGATAGATTAAACTTTCTGTCAATTAAATATCATGTTAATGCAGACATGACGTTAGATCCCACGATCACGTAGCATTGGACTCCGCTGTTTATACATTTTAAGCAGTGAGTCTCACTTGTCACGTGGCATTAAGGTCCACATTTAGATATTTTAGACAATAGATTTTATTTGTCACGTAACATTAGGCTCACATTTTATTTAAAAAATAAAAAATAATGTCATATTATTATTGACGTAGCATTTATCTGATGAAAAGTTTATCCCTTATAAATTTTTCATGCACTTAGGATCTTTTTTGAATGTTTTGAAAATTTCGGGATTCAATTTAAACGTTTTGAAATGTTCTGGTCTGTTCTATATTTTGTTGTAAATATTAAGGTTCAAAATGCATTTTTCAATAAATTTGAATTAAAGTCAAAATAATGTTTTTTTGATTAATTAATTTAAAATTTATTAAACAAATAATATTATATTATTAGATTTAAATAAATTGATATCAATTTGGTTCACGCAAATCACAGGCTAAATTAGATTCTCTCAAATTCAACTGTCTTAATTTAATTAAAAGGAATTATTATCTCTTAGATACATATTAAATAAAATTTTATGTGCATAAATTAAGTATTTATTATTTGATTTATTTCATTAGAAATTTAAGTGAGGTGTTTAATTGAATCCAACAATTAAAAGAGAAGGGGCCCACGCGCTTGATCCCACCACTCGGATGGGCTCACGTGGACACGAAGTGGATTTATCCTAGTCATCATCTCAACTCGCTATGCTCAATTGACGTAAGCTACGCTCTCAGAAACAACCCCAAAAGCATAGATCTCACACTTCCATTAAACCGTGCTCTACACGGGCAAAAAAGATCCACCCTTTTTGAGTCCCAGAAAAGATATTAGGACAAGAGCTTGAGTGGGATTCATGTGAGAGCTAAACGGGTCTATCTTTCTCGGGGTTGCCTGTTCTTTGCCGGAAAATGGATGCAGATAACAGTGATCCATCTGGATTTACCAGGTTCTTGTCTTGAACAATCAAATTATCTACTTACCCTCTTCGAGTCATGCTTACCTGATTTGATGTGTAGTGATCTTTCTTTGTGTTTTTTTACGTAACAAGCATCTTTCTTTGGAATGGAATTGGTTGTTTGATTTACTTCTGTTTCTGTGTGAAAAGGAGGTGTGGGTGTACTGGGTTAGTTCAACAAATTTGGAGCTTTTTCTGGGTAGATACGGTATAAACCTGGGATTGCTGGCTTCACGATCTGTTTGCTACTAATTCCTGCTTTCTGCTTGCGTTCTACGAGTTTTCATGTTAATAAGATGGATTCAATCCAAGACTCCACACAAGTTGATTTTGTATTCAATCCAAGACTCCACACAAGTTGATTTTGTTGTGTGGTGTTGGATCTTCCTGCTTAAAAGATTTGTGGGTAATGGTATAGATGTAGCAATGTCCCATAGTACGTGAGCATGTGAAAAGTTATCATCTTTTGTTTCTTAGGTCTGTGTAAGCTTATTTTTTTCTTCTGAAATGTATATATTCAAGCATAGGAATCGTTTTCTCTGGAAATGAAAGTTGAAAGTCATTGTTTGTAATTGTGGATTAGGTGATTCTTTTCCCATCTGATTCCTCTGGTCCTGAGTAATTCGAGGTTTGATTTTGATTTTGAAAGTCATAGTCTGTTTCTCGTCTTCCCCTATGTGTTTGAATGCAACGCTTACATGCCTTTTGATTTTGTTTGATTCTCAGCTGTCTAGCCAATTTCAGACCCAATTTCACAAGTTGCCTGTACCGAAACATCAGTGTTGGGATCATCGATCGCCTGTTGGATGTCTAGAAAAACTAGAAAGCCAAGAAATAGAAGACATTTGCTTGCAACTAGAAAAGGAAAATGCAGATGGACTAGCTATGGATGGTGATCCTAGTTATGAATCAGCAAAAGATAGCAACAGCTTTATGGGGGATTCAGAATCTGTTTCTTCTGTATGTGAAGAAGCTAAATTTGAATCAGAGGCTTCAAAGATATGCTCTTCCGACACACCTTCCATTTCATCATTCAACTGGGGCAGCGGCAGTTTTAAGCTTTCTCAGTGTTCTTCTGACAACAAAACCACAGTCAATCCTGGCACGGAGGAACTAGCTTATGTGGGAGGAAAGCTTGTTCTTCACCATCTTAACCATGGATTTCAGATGTGTCAGGATCTTGAAGATTCCTCCCTGGAATTTGGAAGCAATGAGGGTAATATCTACCCAGAATATGACAAAGAAATGATCGAATCATGTACAGATAAAGAACTTGACAACATTCTTTATTCCAATACAGCAAATCCGAACATCTATGTCCTTTCATCTGGAAGATGGAATTTGAATCAAGGTATTTTAGTTCTGCAAACACAAAACTGGTAGAGAGGGGGCAAATATATCTTTTGTTGCTTTTGTATCTTGGAATATTCTGCAGGTGATTCAGTTCCTTTTTCATTGCTTTGAATGCAGAATCTCAACCAGGAACAAGGAAGCCAACAATAGATCAAGAATTTGAGCAATATTTTTCTGAACTTATGCTATAGTCAAGGCAAACTTTGACATAAACCTTAAAATCTGTATTCCCTATGCATATGTTTAATACTACTGAAGCTGAAATGTAGAAAATGCATGTTCTTTAAGAAAGTTTATATCCTCTTATAGACAATGTGACTTTGTAATATAGCGGCTGATGTCTTTAGATTCCATTTTTCTTAATGTCTAAAGAGAAATCAACCTTCATGATTCAAATATAATCCAAAAGACCAAGATCAGTGTAAAAGAGTTGAAATCTACAAGGTGGCCAAAAACTTCTACCCGTGAAATGACTTAACAGTTCAATGACAAAAGACAATACTTGCACCAGCCGGGAATCGAACCCGGGTCTGTACCGTGGCAGGGTACTATTCTACCACTAGACCACTGGTGCTAATCCGAAATTCTTCGCCCCTTGAAATTATTTTTTATAAAATAGTCATGAGAGTGTTTGATTGATAAGTAACACATTTATGACCTTTGACCTCTTTATTCACCACGAAGAATATCTGTAATTAATGCAATATCAATCTGTTTATTTATTTTTCAGTTGGGAATTAAAAGAGTTAAAAGAGCCTTTAGCCTTTTTTTTCTTCTTGTTTGAGTTATTTTTGTCTTGTACCGGCTAATATGATTTTTTTAATTTTTTATATTTAATTTTTACCGTATTCTATATGTATTGTATTATGTATTAAATTACATTGTTATTATTTTATGTAGACATATTTATTTATATTTGATATCATCGTTATTTTGTATTATATATGGGTCTATGAGAGATAGTCTCTTTATTTAGTAGGAGTAAGATTGTGTACTAATAAACCTCCCTAAATTTCGCATTTATGCGAGAGTTTTAGTGGATATTATCGTTGTTATTTGAGTTATTTCAAAAAGAGTTAATAAAAGAGTAGATTGTGCAGTGACTAGAATTATATTGAAGTCTCATCTTTTTTGGAGAATAAAGTTAATGTCTAACCTTATAAATTCCTTAATGCAAGAACATTTTGGCATCAATTATGTGCTAACTTTGATTAAAAGCAAAATAGTAATTAGTCTAATAGAAGTAAAGTCCTCTTGAAAGGGACATGACCACTTAGAGTGACCAAAGTTGAACAAATCTTATTTGAGTTACAATGGCTAAACCACCCGATGTTTACAAGTGACCCACTCTTCCATCTTCCATTCTTACCAAACCAACTTATTATTAGCAATTGAAGAAACCAAAATGAACACAACCCTCAAGAGAATCTATTAAATTAAAGAAACATGACAAATCAACAAAATTTTTAAGATCAACATTGTGGAAGATCAGACGGTGGTGGTGGCAACTTCTGATTTGGTTGAGGTCCATCCAATACCACCCATGGCATCCTTAGCCCCCAACTTGTATGAACATCAAGGTGGCAATGCATAAACCACACTCCTGTTTAATCACAAAGTGGTTAAATGTCATATCAATGAAAAGGGTTTTCTAGGAAACTAAAGATCGAATTTTTGTTTTGTTTTGTGTTAGTTCACACCTGGGTTATCTGCTAGGAAGCGTATTGCAATCCAACCACCGGCAGGAACACCAGCTGTGTTCCTCTCAACAGGATTGACAAGATTATAGTTCGCAGGATCTTTATCAGGATCGTAATTACCAAAACCTTGTCCAACGACAAAGAAGTTGAATCCATGCAAATGAAGAGGGTGGCTTTCTGTACCAAGAATGCTGGTGTCCTGCAACACGAGCTCCACGCTTGTGTTGAACTGTAGCACAATAGCCTTTGTCCCATTAGTAACCATAGTATTGTTCGGTGGATTTCCCGTATAATTAAATGGCATTAATGGGGTCTGAGGGAAATCTGAGGTGAAGACACCATTAGACTTTCCAAAGAAGTAAGATTGGAGTAGAGCAACAGTTGGCAATGCAAAGGAGATGTTGTTGACAGAAGCAGCAAATTTAGTGCCATTTGGACCCTGACAACTTGTGTTCTGGTCACAAGGGTTGCTTCCAAGTCCAACCGTAAAGAAGAACTTCCTGTCAACAGTTTGTGGTACAGTGGCGGTGGTGAAATTGGTATTGGTCAAGCTAAAGAATTTCCTAGTGAAATTAGCGACAAAGCTTGTGGCATTAAACGGAGGCAGTGTTGGTTTAAGAGTCGGAAGCTTTTTCAGGTGGAATGATGATGATGGTTGCTTGTATTCAAGTATTCCAGCGGTTGAAGTATTGTCAAAAGCTCCTCTTCCACTGAAGTAAGGTCCAGTCTCCATTAGAAAGGTTGCATTAGGAAAATGGGGTCTGGTTTTGAGCAAAACATTTGTGGTTTGGCCTGGTGTAATGAGGAGTGTGTCAGTGTCAAAAGGCTTGACATAAACAGCGTCAGCTTCAACAACGGTGAGAGTGTGATTGGCAATACTAAAGAAGAGTTCCTCATTAAGTGCAGCATTGATTAGTCGGAGAAGGTAGGTTTTCCCTGGCTTTACCTTCAGCTTGAAGGTTTCTGCATTCAGTAATCATAAGTTATTCATTGGGAGAGCTCAAACTCTGCATGCAAGATTGCTTGTAATTATCAACATTATACCTTTAGACGAACAGTTGTAGAATGGCCCTGGGAAGCCATTAATGGTGTAGGCATCAGAAATATTTGGAGCTCCACCATTCTGAAGAGCTTGAGCAATCACAGCCTCCGGGTCTACATTAAACCATTCCCCTGAAACCCAGATGCCAAAATTCAGTTAAGATCATCATGCATGTCCAACGGTTTATGATCAACGCTTAAAAGACTAAGCCTTTTACCGAAAAGGATGGGAACTTCCTTATAAGGTTTCTCAAAAGGGTAGGTTTCGTTAAGACTAGGAAGAATAATAATGGGTCCGTAGATCGATGCCCGTAGCCATGAAAGGTGAGCATGCCACAGAAGTGTTCCTCTCTGCCCAGTGATGGTGAAGTTGTATGTGTAGGACTGACCATTTTGTATTGGACATTGTGTGACATAGGCTGGTCCATCATACCAACAGCTCCTCAGCTGCCTCACACCATGCCTGCCAGACACAAACGTTGTTAGATTTCTTTGTAACATTAGAAAATATGTTATTGATTTGAATTCTTACCAGTGAATGCTAACGTTGTACGAGACATGATTTACCACTTTTACGACAACTCTATCTCCTACTCTCGCCACCAATCGAGGCCCTGGAAGCTGGCCATTCACTGTCACAACGCTCCTTGTGTTGCACAGTCTTGTAATGTTTTTGTAAACGATCTTTAATCCAAGAAAAAAGAATATATCAATTAGAATTGACAAGACAAAATTAGTGTAATAGAATCAAACTAAGTCTAAAATTCCATGCGTGAAGAGGTTTGTTGTGGTATGTACGTTGAATGTGTAATGCCTTGTTATGGCCATGGTAGGTTTTGGCAATAGCAATAAGAAGTTGACTTGAAGCAACAAGGCTGCAATGGCGCCAAGAAGCCATGAACGACAATAATCTCCCATATCTCTCAGTGAAGGTCTGGTGAAGAAGAAAAGATGTTAGCTAGTGTATGTTAAAGTGTGGAAGAGAGTGATTATATAGAGAGGAGATTAGGTGATGAGATTATGATTTCGAGCATGTAATTAAATATGCAAAAAAGGTATTGTATATCCTTTCAACTTTTTGTCGTATTAGCTTTGCTTAATTTTGGAGTGTTCATAAAGTAAGAATTTTCTTTTGAACTATCTTATTTTATCATAAATTTGATCCCAATTAAGCATGCAATTTGACTAAAAAAACAATGTTCATGTAATCATTAAAGTTATTCCTTTGTCACTAAAAGATCGCTTGTTTGAATTAAGGAAGCAATCTTTTGTAAAAATATAAAAGAATGATTGCGTATCTTCTAACTCTCACAAAACGAAGAGCTTTGTGCACTGAAATTCGTTAACTTTAACTTAACAATGTTCGTGCAAATAAAATCAATTACATCACAAAGTTATTACTAAAATGTTTTTAATCTAAATTTAATTTTAATTTTAGAGGTTGGCCTCAATAGTTTAGATCAATCAGAATCATTTTAATTAAAATATCAAAACAACGTTAGTTTAGACTTAAAATTTTAGCAAAATTTGAGTTAGAATAATGAAGAATAAGATTATATATTTCTGGACCTCTCCATACTTTACATTTGAGTGAGATTACTATCCTCAAACCGTCACCCGTCAATATAACCTCAACATTCCAAATTCAAAGTAATGCCTACATTACCTTATTCAAATTCTACCAATTCTCTTGTCATTACTTCATCAAGACCATAAGTTCGAGTAATTCCATCACGTATTTGAATTACGATATTGGTATTTATAATCTTTACTTCCCTATTATACTATTCAATACATTCACAATTAATGTTACTAATCTCATCGGCTCGAATGGTTAGCATAAGTATTTATAAACCCCTCCCCCAACAAAACTAAATAAAAAATGCCTATAAAGGACTGATATGTTATTTCTTTCATCCTTCAGACATACCAATATTAGCACTAATAGTACGTAAATGTAACTCGTTGGTCAAACAATTATTCACGAGTGAAATGTTGTTATTGTTGCTCCTACTTCGAGATGGCAATTGAGCTCAAACCTGGCCCAGCCCAACCCAAAGTCAACAGATTAGGATTGGTTGACCAAATCTCAAATCCCCACCGTTCTAAGCGAAATGACATTATTTTGTTTCTTTAATTTTAAAAAATTGTTGGGCTATCTTTGGCTTGGTCCAGCCCTAACTTGAACCTGCTGCCTCAGACCGAGGCCTCAGCAAGCAAAGGTCGGCCTCCTACTACAATTATTATAAATGTAATTATTAAAAATTAATGATAATTAAACTTTTTCTTATTTTTAAGATCACGTATTAAATATTTTAGATAATTTATTTGATCTATATTGAATTTTTAAGACAAAAAAAAAGAACGTAGCTTAATTATTAGAGGAGTTACGCAGCTGGAAACCTTAAACACTGGACTTGAGTTTGACTATAATGTTACTACATTTGCAAGGTAGTTGAAAATTTTCTCTTGTACCTCTAACTAGGGCTCTCCACCTATTTTGTCTTTGTAATTAAGGAATAGCCAGTGATTTTTTCATGTAAAGCAAAGATGTTGATAAGATGTTCACGTCCAGAGCTAGTGTTAGATCAAAAACGTACCAATCAAAATGACTTTGGTTTATCTATCAAGTTGAAACACATAAGAAACACAGAAACAAGCCTTATTGTCTCTCTCATTTTGTTTTTTCATATGTTTGTTTTTGTTGGTGAAGATTTTGATTTGATTCCTTACAGGAAACTCATCGAAGGAGAGCGATGCCTCAGCTAAAACAATCCCCATGTAAAAAAATGCACGGTTCATGTTGAAGAACTTCTGTTGGCTTTGAATGAATATGGTCATGGTGTTTCACTGTTTTAGGGTTAGGTGCACAGGATTACCTTTGACTGATCTCATGCAGCCAACGATCGATTTGGTTCCTAAAGCTTAGGAACTACTCTACTAATGTTCTGTTTTTTTCAAACTGTGAGTAATGAAGTGCTTGTTTGATTCATACCCAAACCCCACCATGAGAGTGTTCAAATCAAGTCCAACTAACAAGCGAAAGATCATATAAAAGCATTATTGAGGACAAGCTTGTACACAACACAATCTGTTTCTAATCTCATCAAACAGTACTTTGCTTGTTCCTAAAGTGTTTAATGTTGGAATATCAAATTTAGCATGATGATTAACTTTTTAAAATTTATATAAATTAAATTTAAACGTTGTTTTTTTATTGATAAGACGTATTTACATACATATTAGTTAACAAAAATAACGATTTAACTTATATGTAAGAAATTTTAAAAATTAATTATTAAATTCAAAATTTTAGAAAGTTTAAAATTAAATTGAATTTTTTTTAAAAGTTAAACATTTATATATATATATATTATCTCTTAATGTTTTTATATTTAACATTTTATAAAATAAAGATATAATAAGTTCTAAAGTATCAATAAATTTGAAAAATTTTTAATTTAATACTAAACTTTTAAAAAAATTTCAATTAGGTAATCAATTTTTTTTATAACTTTGATAATGTAATTTAAAAACTTTAATTATATTAATATTTTATTAAATTAACTAATAAAATCACTTAAAATTAATAAATAATTAAGCATCTAGCTCGTAACCATACCCTTCATCCTCAACGTTGTTGTCTAGGAAGAAGCACCATTTCCTCATTCTTTCTGTCCTATTTTATTAGCATCCATCCATCTAATAAATTAGAACTCATTTATTGGATAGACGGATAATCATAGAACATGATAGATACAAAGTAATGAGAGCAGGTGATCTGAACCAAATTTTAAATTAGCATATCACACACATATCTTTCTACAAACTTATTGTAAGTTTTTGGTTCACTTTTAATGATAAGTCCAATGATGTTGGCTGAATCAAGACAATTCTAAAAACCAAGTTCATTCTATCAACTTTTTGTTCCTCTTGATTAAAGAAAGATTAATGGATTAATTACTCAATTAATTACTATATAGCTGGAACAACATGATCAATCCATCAATTTAAGTGTCATCTTTTGGTTATCTGTCATTACCACTAAACTAAGTAGTATCTGCTAATTGGATTAAGAATATTGATTACTCTAATTTCGTGGTTCTTAGCATAAAGCTTAAAGTTATTTTCAACTCTCTCTTTTCCAACCTTAATCAATGAGAAAAGAAAAAAAAATACAGAAAAGGGTTGAAATTTTTATGGTCCTTTTCCCTTAACGTTTGTGCTGAATTATTGTAAAATTATAAAATTCAATTATTAAAAAACTCAGTTGGTTCAATCGATTCAACTGTAAAAATTTCGAATAAGCCAACTTTTTGATTTAAATTTGAAATTTTTAGTTCAATTTACTTTAATTACTCTTGTTAAAAACCGAGCATTATATTAATTAATCAATCAATTTTTGTAAATTAATAAGTTCCTACAAAACAAAATAAATCAATTTATTTTTATTTAACAATCTTTGTTTAGTTAAACTTTAATTTTCAATAGACAAGGATAATTTTTAATCATATTTTAAATTCTTTAATTTTATTCAATCTTTAATTAGTTTTATGACAGTCTAATATCGGTTAAACCTTTTAAACTCTAAACCTCTTGTCTTACCGGTTTAACTTATATACATTATTGATTAAATTATTTACAAATAATAATTTTTTATAAAGAGACTTTCCTTCGTTTTCATATTTTAATTTTTAAGTTTCAATTTTTTTTAAAAAATTAGCTTTGAATTTCACAACATATTTTATATATGTAAATTCAAAATTATAATTATTTTATGTGTGCTTTTATATTAATCAATTTGTATCATTAATCTTTTCTGTTATATATTAAAGGAATTTGTAATTGTTTGTTGAAGTTAATAGATATATTATTATTTTAATGATATTCATAGTCTATAATTAACACTCTTTTTATTATTGTTGTATATTAACAAATAATTTATAATATATAAAAGTAATTTAAATAATATTAATCTTAGGTAGAAATAATTATTTCTTATATTTATGCTAACGCATATTATATAAATAAGTCAACTTAAAGCAGGTAAAATTTCAAAATTTCATTCAAGACTTACTAGAATCTCTGGATGACTTCAATCACTAGTCATACCTACGTAACCATAAACAGCGATACTTTTTTTTTTTTTTGGTTACATCAAAATGGAAATATATGCAAACATGTCTCGTTTGAAAAGTTAAGAGTACCTCTCGACTTGCAAATGAGACCTTTCGGTAAAAATCAATATCATTTGGTAAGGTAATGGTGTTACTTTTCAATATTGTACCCCTCAACTTTTGCAAATGAGACCTTTCGTAAAAATCAATATTATTTGGTAAGACCTTTTTAGTAAATATGAGTTTACTAATTCTTAAAATTCAACTAACTTTAGTGCACGAGACTTACTGTTTTGTGAGAGTTGGAGGCGAGACATTGATTGTATGCAACTTTTTCTCTACATTTTTATAAAGAGATTGTTTTCGTAACTTGAACCTGTGATCTTTCAGTCACAAAATAGTAATGTTACCGATTATTAATTCTTAATAATACTATTTCTCATTAAATTTAGATTAAAATTTATTTATAAAAAATTTTAGTACCCTCATTGAGGTAGTTATATTAGAGATGGTAAATTGATTCGAGCTCAACTCGAAATTTAAATTAGTTTGTCAATTCGTTTTATTGAATTCAAATTTCAAATTAATTTTAGTAAATCACTACAAGAAAACCGTCGTTTAGCAACGGCAATTTACAATGGAAAAAGGTTATATTCCGTCGGTAATATAAATTAGCGATGGAATCAACCAACGGACAACGACGTCGTTGAAATAGCCGTAGGTAAATTTAACGGCGGACATATTATGTAATCGTTGGTAAATATACCGACGGAAGGACGGTATGTGAACCGTTGATAAATTTATCTACGGACTAAAATATTCTGTCGCAATAATTTCTAACGGTAATGGTTACTTCGTCAGTGATATAATGATGGTTGTAATTGACCGTCAGTAAATCATAGTTCAAAAAATCCTAATAGATTGCAATATTACCAACGGAACGAATAGTAACCGTCTGTAAATATCTAACATTTTACTGACAGTTTATCTTTTCAGTCAGTAAATATAATGTATTTTACCGACGTACATTTATTTTCCGTCGGTAAAGAAAACTATTTTTTTTAAATATCCCGACATTTAATTTTATTTCATGATCTTATGATTAATGCATAATTTCAATAGTTATGAATTATCTGTGCATAATATTTTGATTTTTTTATATATTAATTTTTTTAAACAGAAAATTGATTGATGATATAAAGTTAAAATTATCTTAATTGATAATAAAAATATTATAATGTACATAATAAGTCTTTGTAATTCAAAGCTAATGACTACAACAATTCTAATGTACTGGTAACCGCAGGTGCTCTGAAGTGCTATTCCTCGCCTTCAACTCATCCACCTCATGTCTCAACTGAGCTATGTAGTTCATCAATATGTCCACTGTGGTCCGAAAGCTGGTTGACTTCATTGGTTTGTGGTCGTCTATTAGGTTCTATTGTATTGGACGTGGAGGATTGCGTACATGTGTTCACAAATGAACCTAGCTTGAAGTGTTGGACCCCGTTACCGGAGCCCAACTCCGGTTCATGTAACATGAAACTTGATCATCTTACCCTATAGGGTTAATTCCATTTAACCCTAATTTGCTGTCATATTTTTTTTTTTGAACTATTTACCCTTTTGAAACCCTTAAT
>JANKOD010000005.1:33737415-33762436 GCA_026284645.1 Erythroxylum acuminatum | reverse complement strand
CGGTGAGCCTGTAGCTCTGAATCACGGTGGGCTCGAGGCCCTAATACGTTGAACTTTTAGGTCTCGGTGGCTGCTCCGGTCACAACTGTCATTATCTGATCATGCATTCATGTATGAAATGCATATGTCTCAATTTAGCAGTAGATGTATCACAATCAGTTCATGTGTCACAATTTATCACATCAGAAGCAAGTAGTTCACAGATCACAAACAGATAGCATCGAAGGTTTAGGAGGAATGGCAGAGGTAGAGGGTGGAATAGTTGTAGAGAGGGATGGAGAAGAGGAGTGGGCTGTAGATGATTGAGAAGGGGATAAGGGAGTAGAATGAAGGTTCAGGGAAATAGCTAGTTGAGTGGAAAAAGGAAGTGATGGGAAATCAATCTCCATTTTAGCTTTGGAAACCAATTTAATCCTTTTATGTTTTTTTTTTGCAGGTCAACAAAGGATGCTGGAAGACAAGAGGAAAACAATGGTCAAAGGTACTCGAATGGAGGATGAAAGGAAAGAAAGTTGATTGATTCGGATCTAGGGTTAGGGTTGGATGTGGGGACAAGATGTTAGAGAGAAGTTAGAGTCTCTCTCACTTGCCTTGTGGTAATGAGGCACACTTTTTATTTAAAAAACAAAAATAATGCACGTCAACATTGATGTAGTGTTTAGCTAACAGAGAACTAACGCCGTTAAATTTTCATCTACTTAGGGTTCGTTTTGAATGTTTTGAATACATTGAGGGTCAATTTGAACGTTTAAAAATATTAGAGTTTATTTTATATTTTGTTGTAAATGTTAAGGTTCAAAATGCACTTTTAGCCTTTATCTAGTGCAAACTTCTAAATCGGTAATATAAATATAATTATAATTATAATAAAAAGTAGTCTTTTATCAATTAGAAATAAGGTTAAGTGTTTTTGAACTTGTTCAAATTTCGCTTATCAGCAGGACTTATGCTAAAATGTCGTTGTATAATTGTAATTGTAATATTATAATTATAATTTATCGTAATTTATAATAATTTTGGTCGTAATGTTCATACTCTTTTTTCGTTTCTCTTTTTAATATTATTATTAAAATCAATAATAACACCATAGAGTGTTTTGGATTGCGTGTAAATAGTCTTTTTATTACAATTGCATGTCAATTATGAAGAAATATTTGCTTTAAATTAGTTAAATAAAATATAAAGTAGAATTAGAAAATCACCAAATGAAAACTCAGTTGGCGTTTGCTTTAACCCAAAGTTACTTACATTCAGAGTGATGTAATTAAGATTCAATAGATTCAAGTTTGGACAGAATTGAATTTAAAAATTAATTCAAAATGTTTAAAAGCCTAACACTCGACGTTTCGGTTTGGTTAATAAGTTTGAGAAAAAATGAATAAGGAATGAAAAATAACTGCTTGGTAATATATTATTATTAAATGAATAGTATTTCTATATATAAGTTTGGGGCATTATTCTATACTCCCAATTATAAAAGAAATGAAAGTCATTCTTAGAGGGAAAAAAAAAGGTCATATGCATGGCAGAGGTGTCACGGGCGTGACACTTTTTCGGACATTTCTTTTCTTTTTTAATTATTTCTATTTATAATAGTTATCTATATATAATAATTATCTAAGTATAATAATTTATTCTAAAATAATGAAAATAATTTAAAGTTTTGAATTATTAATGATTTTATCATAAATTTGATTTTTTTAGAATGGTTTTTTTACATTCCATTTAATTTTACATTTAATTAAACTTCTAATTTTACATTTAATTGGATCATAATTAAACTGTATTTTGAGGACATTGTGTAGCTAATGAAATGTTGATGCAAGCAAATTCCAGTGCATTTTTTCTTCAAGAGTTATTGGAAAAGAAATATTGCAATATATTTTATTCTTAAATATTTTGTCATTCATAATAAAGAATGAGTGCATAAATTAAATATAATTAATTAAAATATATTAAAATTTAATGTAAAACAAAAACTTAACAAATTTTTATTTCTTAAGATTTTTAACAAACTAACCACTATTAATGATAATGATAATCATTTCTTCGTTCTAGCTAAACATCATAATTATAATGATTATATCAATTTTTATTCCTCACTATATTCATTATAAATCTTACTATCATTGTTCCGTATGAATCAAGCATCCCCTTAAATCTAGGGATGACAATAGATCGAGCTGGTTCCAAGCCACCCTCTTCTGCCCAGGTGGGGTTCGGCTTAAGACAACCCAAATCCAACTCGGCTTTACCCTAATTTTTTAAATTAAAAATGTAAAAAAATGATGTCATTTTGTTTATAAAAGTCGAGCCTTGAATTGAGTCTAAATAATTCAAGCCCAACCTAAGAATCAACTTTTTCAGAAAGGTTAAGTTCGAGGCCCAGTCAACCCGAACCCATTTGCCATCCCTATATAAATCTCAATTAAGTGTGAGTTTTGGGTACAATAATAAGTTGGATCAAAAATTGAATTAAATTAAACATTTTTTTGAAAAAGAAAAATCTATATTTCTAAACTCAAATTGCATTAATTTAAAATCAATTTAAATTTAAAAGAGTTTAATAATTGAAAAATTATGTCAAATTTTAATTTTGATTAGACTTTATTTAATCTTAACTAAAAATGATAAAAATTTATTTAGTTTTTCTAGACCTTTTCTAAATTAAAGTTAATAATTTTAACTTGAATTTATATAGTTTTAGACTAAGCTCGGGTTTTATTTTATTTTTTTCAAGTTTTAAGCTAAGTTTTAAATTCGAGTTGTCTCGCTCAATTGGACTAAAAGCTCAAAATTTGTAAATAAAATTACATTAATTTTAATTTTAAAAATATTTAATTAAACTTAATCTTAGGACATCCAAACACGATAAGGACTCAAGTCTAAAACTTCGGAATTCAAGTTAAACCCAAATTCAAATACATAATTTCAAACTAAACTTAAATTTGAGTAGACTCAAATCCAAATTGATCCATTGTCAATCCTATTTTTTTATATATATATTTTTCAAGAGGTATTTTACGAGGGTCCCAACTATGTGAAGATATCTTTAAGCTATCTACACCCGAACTAATCTTCGTTCGAGTCGGATAGGTCCTTTACGGGAGGCAAAGCTCTAGCTTCAAATTTTAAACGGCTATATACATGAGGACGGTTTGACCCTGCAACCTCAGTTAAGCAATCCTAAATCTTTAACAATAAGAATTCAATTGGTCTTGGGTTGGATTCCCATTTTTCTTCAAAAAGAGTTCGCATCCAACCCAACAGTAAATATGAATCAAATGCGGCGGTTTCATGTTCTTGCACGCGTCATACGATCTCCTGTCCTCATTTTCGATTCTAACGAACAAAAACGTCCTATCCATTTCTCGCCTTCCGAACAGAGTCCAAGCTCGCGAGATCCCCTATTTAGGGTTTTCGGTTTCTCCTAATTTAATGTTAACTTCTCCGGTACAATGATTCTATCGAGAATCGCTCGCTCTTCTTCTCGTCACGTGCTCAATAGCGTAAGCTTTGTTCCTTATCTTTTCTAATTCTGTGATTATCTGATTATCAATTGAATAAGCCTCGTTCTTTACTTTCCGTAGAATGTGGTCTCCAGGGGTCACAAGGTGAGGAACTCGTTATTGAAAGAACCGATTATCGCGTCCCTGCAGCTAGAGAACGCGTGCATTCCACGCGTCGATGGCGTTTTGGGGCTCGTGAGAGGCTATGTATCTGCTGGTGGAGCTTCGAAACAGTTGTTATCGAGCACGTGGCGGTCTAATGTCGGTTCACTCATTGCAAACCCTAGGTTTGGACGTTTATTTTCGAGCGAAGCTCCGAAGCAGAAAAGTAAGTGCCTAGTATGATTTTCGTGTATGTTTGTGTGTGTGCGCTTTGGATAATGTAAATGCAGCATTTCGGCTTTGTTTAAAGTCTTCTAATGATTTTTGCTTGTATGATGTATATAGAGGATAAGAATTATCCAAAGAATAAGAAGGAGACTCCCAGAGCCAATGAGCGCAAATTTGAGTCCAAAGGTGCATCCCTTTTTTATATAGATTCTCATTGGGTTTTGTTTTTTTCCCTAGTTAGTATTCAATTTTGTTGAATTCATTAACTGTCTGTTGAATGGAAAATTTGGGATTGGAATCAGAATAAATGGGGAATTTAACTTGTGTCACAAGTACAGTCTTATTGCTGGTGTGCATTTCAAAACTTGATGTTTGTCAAACATTTCTGCAGGGGACACTGGTGGACGTGCTGGTGGAGATTCCCAAAACATTATGAATCTGCTCCAAAAACTTTTAACTCCTTTGTTATTCACAGCCTTTGTATGCTCATCCATCTTATTGGCTCCACTTGAGCAGAAGCAGGCAAGTGCTTGTGAAACACTCCATGGATGCTTAGATATATGCTCTTTCTTATTTATGTGAGTGGATATAACTAGTTGATGTTCCACAGATCAGTTTCCAAGAGTTCAAAAACAAGCTACTTGAACCTGGTCTGGTGGATCGCATTGTTATTTCAAATAAATCGGTTGCAAAAGTGTATGTGAGAACCACTCCACGAAATGCAAACTCAACAAATGATGACATTGTCCAGGGTCCTGTTGATGGTACCACTGCCATGAATGTTAACCAGTACAAATACTATATTAACATAGGAAGTCTTGAATCTTTTGAAGAAAAGCTAGAGGAAGCCCAGGAAGCTTTGCATATAGATCCACATGATTATGTTCCTGTGACTTATGTTAATGAAGTGAACTGGTTTCAAGAATTGATGAGGTTTGCTCCTACACTATTTCTTTTTGGAGTACTCTGGTTAATGGGGCGAAAAATGCAGGGTGGTGTTGGTGTTGGTGGTTCTGGTGGGCAGGGAGCCCGTGGAATATTCAACATAGGAAAGGCACATTTTACAAAAATTGACAAGAAGGCCAAAGATAAGGTAAGCATTAACCACGCTTAAAATTTTGTAATGTTGATACTTACAATACCCTCTAGAATGCTGATCCCAAATACTTGTTTTTTAAGTACCAGTTCACCTTGAAAATGGTCAGCACATCTAGTTCACTCTTTTCTCTCAGATATGTAATTATTGAAGTGCTTTGACCTTAATTATCATGGTAGTTTATTTGCCAAAGTTTGATTTGGTCCATCAGGTATTTTTCAAAGATGTTGCTGGCTGTGATGAGGCAAAACAAGAAATTATGGAATTTGTACACTTCCTCAAGAATCCAAGGAAGTACGAGGAGTTGGGCGCTAAAATCCCTAAAGGTGCCCTTATTGTAGGCCTTCCAGGAACAGGGAAGACATTACTTGCAAAGGCAACTGCTGGAGAATCTGATGTTCCTTTCCTATCGATATCTGGATCAGACTTTATGGAAATGTTTGTTGGAGTTGGGCCATCCAGGGTTAGAAGCTTGTTTCAGGAGGCAAGGCAATGTGCCCCAAGCATTATATTTATTGATGAAATTGATGCGATCGGTCGAGCAAGAGGACGTGGGGGCTTTTCTGGTGGTAATGATGAACGTGAAAGTACGCTTAATCAGTTGCTTGTAGAGATGGATGGGTTTGGGACCACTTCTGGAGTTGTTGTACTTGCTGGAACTAATAGGCCGGATATTTTAGACAAAGCTCTACTAAGACCAGGCCGGTTCGATCGTCAAATTACAATTGATAAGCCTGATATTAAAGGACGTAATCAAATTTTCCTGATCTATTTAAAAAAGTTGAAACTTGATAAAGATCCTTCTTATTATGCCCAGCGACTTGCTGCTCTAACTCCTGGGTTTGCTGGAGCAGACATTGCAAATGTTTGCAATGAGGCTGCTTTAATTGCGGCAAGAAATGAGAGTCCACATGTGACAATGGAACATTTTGAGGCAGCCGTAGACAGAGTCATAGGTGGTTTGGAAAAGAAGAATAAGGTAATATGTTTTTATTTGCATAACCCAGCTGAATTTTGCTGTTTGAATTTTCTTCATTCACTTGGTAATATGCTCTTTCTGGGAATGACCTTTTATGTCCTTGGACATGGATCTGTTCCAGTTATGGGATGAACCTATTCAATTTTGGTTTGAACTACCTGCAGTGGGAACCATCCTAAGCCTTCAAGTTTGATTGTCATCATCTCATTATAATTTGCAACACAAAGTTATTGTAGTCTTTGAAGAGTTGCATATTCTAATTGCGAAGTTGCTTATCATTTGATTCTCATGTTTGAAGCTGATTTCTTTTCTATGTGGTTCATAGACGCTTCCTGCTTAACCAATTTCTTTTGATATATGAAATGCAATTCTAATCTGTTTCCTTATGTAGGTTATAAGCCAGCTTGAAAGGCGGACTGTTGCTTACCATGAATCTGGTCATGCTGTTGCTGGTTGGTTCTTGGAACATGCAGAACCTTTGCTCAAGGTAACAATTGTTCCTCGTGGTACTGCAGCACTGGGCTTTGCCCAGTATGTACCCAATGAAAATCTGTTGATGACCAAGGAGCAATTGTTTGATATGACTTGCATGACGCTAGGTGGACGAGCTGCTGAGCAGGTGATTAACCACTAACTAGGGCTGGAGCAGTTTGTTATGTTCATGTACACAAGTGTGGTTTATTTAATTTACATGGTTTGGCATCAAACTTTTGTATTCTTTGAGTTAAAACTTCAACAAATATTTTTACTTTGATAGGTTTTACTGGGGAGGATATCAACTGGAGCTCAGAATGACTTGGAGAAAGTAACTCAGATGACCTATGCCCAAGTGGCAGTCTATGGTTTCAGTGACAAGGTTGGTCTTCTCTCCTTCCCCCAGCGGGATGATTCATTTGCGATGACCAAGCCTTATAGTAGCAAGACAGGAGCCATTATAGATAGTGAAGTTAGAGAATGGGTGACCAAGGCATATGATCGTACAATTCAGCTGATAGAGGAACATAAGGAGCATGTGGCTCAGATTGCAGAGCTTTTACTGGAGAAGGAGGTCCTACATCAAGATGAGATGGTTCATGTTCTGGGACATCGTCCGTTTAAGTCGAGCGAACCAAATAATTATGATCGGTTTAAACAGGGTTTTGAAGAAGAAAAAGAAAAGGAATCTAAAGTTGGGACCTCTGCAGATGAGGATCCTCCCCGCAGCAGCCGGAGATTGCTCCTGCATGGTAGGTGGCTACACAGTTCACGATTTTGTAAATGGTAACGTCAGTTAAATCAGCTTGAACTTTCAGTTTCTTCAACTAACAAACCATGTAAAGTTCGCCAAAATATGTCAACTTGTTGATATTCCACTGAAAAGAGAAAATTAACCTTCCTCCACAGTATATGGAAATTTCGAGTTCAACTAGTTGTGAAATTGATGACGTCCTACTAGTGAATGGATCAGAAACCTTGAAGTTTTGTCATGACATTTCTCTATATGTACAGGGGACGATCTTGAATGGTCCCATAAATAGACTTTGGAGAAAGTAACAAATTACGATGGTCCATCAATTTGCCACCAAGTTTGCGTTGCAATAATGGTAGGTCTTGTTTCTTTCACCAAAAACGAATGGCATTTCTGAGAGACTGTGACTCGCCAAATAGTGAAACACTGACCAAGAGGTGCGACCGTACTATTCGGTTGATAGAAGAAGCACTGAAAAGAGTGAACGTTTCAAATAGGCAAAGATGTTCCATACATCATAATGATGATAATGACATTTTTGGGAGTTCCAGGACCCAAATCAATTAAACCCTGCAATCTGTGATGGGTTGGATTTCTGGAACTAGACATTTGAGTCGTAGATAGTAATAAAACGGTATGGCCCCATATGGATGATGGGTCGTTGTCATCGCAGCTGGATCATAGATGATGAAGACACACGTAGTTAATGTGACTCGAGTTTTCTTTTCATAAAGGTATGATCTGTTCCCATTATTTTCACATAAAATTTATGTTTTGGTTAATAAAAACGCTTGTTCCATGCCCCTTTGCATCTACAAATATTTAGTGAATATCCATCTGAAGGTTTCAGTACAGACTTGTATGATATTTATGCAGACCTGGAACTTTGCTATGGATTTAGAGCTAGTCTTCATTTCTAAACTACCCCGTATTTGTACATATGTTGGATATTGTTACAAGTTGCAGCTTGATAACTACTAGATACATACAAAAAAGTTTCATTTTCTGCAGAATTCATGGGGCAAATTCCATTGCCTTGAGAATTAGTATTAGCTTCTGCTTCATTTTCTCTTTATTGTCTCACATATGGTCGAAAGCGATCTATGGTTCAAGCTAGCTCTGCCCCCTTGGCCTTTCCTAACAGAAAAGGTAGTGGATGATGATGATGTGTGCACAAGTCCTTTTTTAAAAGCTTCTTATTTTCAACATTTTTGTGGTGTGAAGCTGATCTCTATCCACAGAGGTGCTGGTGTATCATGTGTGATAATAAAACCTGGATGTTCATGCAAAAGAACATCAGTTTGACACATGAACCCTTTCCCTGCCTCAGGTTACAGTCTACTCTCAGCTAATCTTCAAGATCCTCAAATAGTGGAAATGCTTCTTCATAACATCATTTCTGGATATACATCACAATATTAGAGGTCCAAGTTGAATCCTCTTTCAAAGTGTGATTGAACTCGACAGATATGACACCAAGAAGAGTCTTTGTTTTGACATTTGAGGCTTGTGTTCGAGAGGCGGTTTGTTTCTTACCATTATAAAAGAGAACAATAATGCTTGCTTGAAGAGAATGCAATGAGGCTAATGTTTTCAACCCCTAAGTATGGTATCTTCTTAGCAATCACTCTACTTTCCATTACTATTCTGAACAATTATAGCAATCACGAATTGATACACGTCTAATTACTGATAATACGAATGTCTTAATTTCGGTTTATCTATGAAAATCACACATTGAGACAAACCTGGGTTGCTTTTAAGATTGCCAAAGCCTAACCTGGAGCCAGAAGTTGGCAAGTTAATGACCTCCTTGTTGGAAAGCAAATGAAAAGGATAAGGGCTGACTAATGCATTATGGCTTAATAATGCTTAATAATTCAACTCCAATCATTTGTGCCAAACTTAAACCCATTCATGTGCTAATCCTTCATGAATGTGTTTTTGAAGTAAATAAACGGCATCGGATTGGTAAGATCCCACACGACCAAATCCTGTACTTTTGCGGCTGAAAAAAGAATATGTGTTGCCATTAAGCTCAACAAATCCAACTTAATCACTATTTGGCAGATTGCATTAGTGGGAAACTCCATAATTACTAATTCTTTATCCAAAAAGCATTAATAAACTAGGCTTAGAGGTTCTAATTATTGCTAAAAGTTAGGCAAGGGAACTATTTATATTGCAATGCCAATAAAGCGTTAAGTACATATTGTGTATACAACACTAACTCTACCAAATTCAAAACTTTGCCAACTCTCCCACCAACTTACCCACATTATAGTACCCACAGAAAAGAGACAGACAATTTTGAGTCCATCCATCTCAATCAAAAATTAATATTTTAAAAACTGGAAGTGAAACCGGTAAAAAAAAATTTAAGGTTTAAAAGGTTCAACCGGTATTAAACCGTCATAAAACTGACTAAAAATTGAATAAAACAAAAAAAATTGAAATATGATTTAAAGAGATTGTCCTTATTTATCAAAGAATTTGAAGTTTAATTAAAAAATATTATTAAAAGAAAATGAATTGATTTGTTATTAGTTTATAAAAATCGACTGATTAATTAATAAATCATTCAGTTTTTTTTTATTAAAGGGTGATTGTCGGAGCAGGTTGCAAAACATATATGAAAAAACTGATCCCCGACATATTCTCGAAGAGGATACGTTGGCACCCTGTAGGTGCAATATCAAAGTATGTTACACCAAGATCAAAATGTTCAGCCTGAGTGGCAAGCCAGTCAGCACTTCTATTGCTTTTTTGGTAAACATGTCGATGAACAACAGACCAGTTGTGGGTAAACAGTTCGTGAATTCTCACTACAATAGAGTTGGCCGCCTGCGTGCGGTTGGTTGAGGAAGAGAGGAGCTGGTGCACCGCAAGTGAATCATTCAGTTTTTAACGATAAGAGTTATTAAAGTAAATCAAAGTGAAAAGTTGAAAATTGAACGACCGTTCAAAGTTTTTAAGGTTGAACTAGTTGGATTTTTCACAAAAAGTGACGTTGAATTATGTTAAAATAATATTTAAATTTTAATTAAATCAAAATTTAAATTATTTAAGTTTTTGAGTCAAAAAAATTTAAACTCAACTATTGTACTATGAAATTTGTATCTTTACTTACTCCTCCCGTGAGTGACGTTCATCGTTTATAGTTGACTCGAGATAAATGCAGACAGGTGTACCGCACCGTTTTCTTCGAGATATTTTCTTGTCAGCTCATGTGTGATTGAAGTACCAGGTACATTTGGAAAACACGATGTTGTTTTCCATAGCTTGGGTGAAGATGGAAAAGTAAAATTAGGGAAATTGGATAAATAGAAATTTTAAAAAATATAACAAATGGAAAGCTATATATAATCTTAGAGGACATTAATATAATATATTCTCTATAATGACTATTTTTGACTTAATTAATAATCTTAATTTAAGTAATTATGGAAATAATATAAATATTACATTCGAACTTCATTATAGTATGCTAACACACACATAGGTGTAATAGTATTGTAATGATTAAGTTATAAATAAAATACAACTCAATCCCGCAAAAATATAAGATTTGAAGAGTTCTTTAGTACGCAACTTTACCAACAGGAAATTCGACTTCGGAAACCTACAAGTCACATGGAGGTTTTCAGATTAAACCCTCAAGGCTATGTACGATAAGAATAGATGTCGTTACCTGGAAACCACAATCTTTGTGGTGATGTTTCATCATTGATCTATTATCGTCGTCCTCTTCACCTCAACGACACCTTTTCACTGTCGATCGAATCGCGATTTCTCGCCCAGCCAAATTGGGAAAATTTCTCGAGAATTAGCGAAAGGTCTAGGTAGTTTTACCCTAATAATCGGGGAGTTTATTCTACGATATCGTTTTGTTGTTAACTTGAAATGGCTCAAACAATGATGTTTTGCTTCTAGTTTCTTAAGTCATGCTCAGGTGGCTTATAGTCCAAAAGCTTCTCTGTATATCGTTTATCAGGAATTTTACCTTTAATTGGTAGAGAGATTATTTCCGATAGACTTAAGAAAAAAAATACATATTAAAGTAAAAATAAAAAAATAAAACTAATAGAAATAATATTAATAATTTGTATAAATTAAAATATAAAAATAAGTAATACAATAAATATAAAACAATCTCCAAAGTCTTTTGATAATAGTATAAGAAGCTAAAATCTATTTTCTTTCTTTGGACTTACATGATGTAAACTAAATATATCTTGGAATATCTAACTTTTCGATTCGAGTCACTTTAATAATTTTATTGTTAAAAATTAATTAATTTATTAATTAATTGATCAATTTTTATTTAACAATTTTTTTATTTAAACTTCAAATTTTTTAATAAACAAAAGCAATTTTTTTAAATAATATTTTAAATTCTTTAATTTTATTTAATATTTAAGCAATTATTGGCGGTCCAGTTCAAATCGTGTCACCGCCTAAATCGTTACTACTATTATTTTATTCGTATTAAAAAGAAGAATTCCTCGACCGTCGGTTCAATTGAATCGTTAAAAACGTGTGTCATTAAACAATTGACTACAAAATATCTGTGCAAAATCCAAAGGTGTCTGAAGAAACATCATCCTCTGTACGAAGTACTAACTCCTCGAAACTCCAACTCATGGAACGACATGGCCGCCGTTGATGTTGCTCTCAAAGTCAACCGTCCTTCACCTTAAACCGCAGGTAATGATTATACAATTCATGGAATATAATGCATTGGCCGTACCAAATAAGAGGGCAAAAAGGAAAGAAAAGATCTCTTAGGGCGGTTCAATTAAAAATACTTTAGTATTAGAAAGTATAAGTGCATCAATTTATCAGATTTTAGTTCAAATTTATAGATTATAATAAACTCGTGATAATTTACTTAATTAGTTTTTAATAAACTCATGATTTTTAATTTAATATTAAACTTTTTTAAATTTTAATTTAGTAACTTGTTTTTAAATTTTTTTATAAATAAGGTTAAAAGATTATTTTTACTGATGTGACGTGAATATCTATTTATTAGTTACAAGAGTAAAAATAATGTTTTAGCTTAATTTGTACAAGTTTTAAATGATCAATTATTAAATTAAAAGTTTTAAAAAATTACACTAAATTGAAAATTTTTTAAAAAATTAAACACTTTTGAATTATTATCCCTTTAAATTTTCCTTAAAAAGGGTTTATTATTGAAAGTTCTAGAATCAAATCTTATTAATTGAGTAATTAAATTAAATTTATCATTTAATTTTAATTCATCAAAACCTATCAATACAACAACAACAATAACAATAACACGTGGAGATGTAAAATTTAAGAAGGTTCAGTAGTACGTAACCTTATCTCTAATTATTAAAAGGTTATTTCCGGTAAACCATAGATAAGAAAGAAAAAGACCTAATTAATAGAATGTAACAAATTTATGATAATTTTTTTAAAAAAAGTCAAAGAACCCACAGATATGTTGTCATAAGTATGGCCATAGCTGAAATTATTGAGAGGAAAAGGTAAAGAAATATGGCATCTTCGGGAGACCTAAGCCTGTAAGATCTCCCTCCCATCGCCAATCCTTTCATTGTTGTTTTCCAAGCATGTAACTATCTGCCCTTGTAATTTATGTATTAGATGAATGCGAAAGAATCACTAAACAACCCTTTTTCACTCTCAAAATCCCTCTTTGAGCATCTTTTTTACAGCTTGTTTTGGTCTTTTCTCCAACATGCAATCTTAAGGTCATCAATCATTTCCTCATATAAAACAATATCATACATGAAAGCTTGCGTTTTTGGTCTCACGTTAGGGTTCGTCACTTTCATACGAATCATGGCGGCATAAACTCCCAATTCCTAAGTGCATGCATTTGTTGATTTTGTATTTAAATATTTTAAGGCAAGGTCATCAATATATAAAATATCATAATCGAATATGTGGAGAAGATGATTCTACTATATCATCGTACGATGTATCTCTAAACTTGATTTTGCAACCATTATTCCATGTTAACTTACAGATACCAAATTAGCAAAGCATATATATTATGTTCAGTATATCTGCAGAGTTACATATATAGGATCATTACCATATAACTTTAATTTAAGATGTCACGAAGAAAACCGAATGGGGTTAGTTTCGCAAAAACTTCAATTTGACTGTAGTTACTTGTAAGGTTCTGTCGCAATTACTTGTAACTATGTCTGTTAGTTACTAGAGATAAAGTAATTATATCAGTAACTGTTAATTTTTTATGTATCAAATAAAAACAGAAAAATAAACACGAAATTAAACAGATCAACACCGAAATTTGGTAATGCAATTCGGCACACCTTGCCTACGTATGCGAGACCCTCACCTAGCTTAATTCTTTCACTGACAACAATAGTTTTTTACAAGGCTTTACTGAGCCGACATCACTCAACCCTTGACACTATCTCTCGTCCTCACTACCCGTAAAAGAATTTCATATTCAATAACACGACTGACTCGTGTTAACCTCAATAAAGGATTTTCTTAACGTTCTTTTTAACAAAAGAACAATAAATAAATAACTTAAGTGATTGACTAGCTAAGAACAAGAACATAAAACAATTTAGATAATTCTAAAGAAAACAATTTCTCGAAAGGTTCAGCTCCACCGAAATAAATCAAAAAGTTGTTCATACAAAATAGGCTGATTCATGCACATTCCAGATCTAAGTTACAGCTGTGGCAGAAGGACTTCATGTAAGATAGATCCAGCAAATAATGGAGCCTCACTACGATGAGTCACACACCCACGACAAACATGACATTCACAACCTTCACCACATCAATTGTGTAGCCTACCACAAATGAAAGTGAAAACCATGGAGATATTCACAGGTGCACCTTTATGAACACAGGAGAACGTGTCTTGCGTTATTCAGTCAAGATCCCACAAAACAATTTTTCGCACAACACAAAGAGATCTTCACACACACGCCCACTGCACTTCTATGCCCTCACAATCTCCATAAGAAACGTAATCTATGTAAATTTTCATCCAAGATAGAGTTCTATGTGCACAACAACTCTATCCAGGAAGCCACTTCAAATAAGACTTCTTGATTTTTTTTGTTATTATCTGAATATCCAATAATAATAAAATGTCAAAATTAAAATAATAGGACATAGTAAATATCCTAACAATCTCCCAGTTATTGACATTTTTGTCACAAACAGAAACTTCTATTGAATCACATAAACGAATATATAAATGTATTGAAGTTACAATACTCCCCCTCAATCCAAGGTCAAGTTTCAAAGAACATCCATCAAATTCTTCAAGTTCAAGAAACATCCAAAGAATTAATAATGAACATCCATCAAATATCTAAATATCTAAATTTCTCTCTCTTAAGACAAAATGATGTCAAAAGCAAGATTAATAGTCACGAAGATACCTTAAATTCTGTCCCTAAATTGAACAATCATAAAAAACAATCTAATGTCTCCCCTTTAGGACAAAACAATGTCAAAACAAGAATACATTTAATGGGATCAATTTCAACGAATAAAGAAGCATAAAAAGTAGCAATAGGTACAGCAAAAGAATCATAAGTATGTCAAAATGACAATTTACCACTAGTCAAAACACTCGCTAAAGTATCATTACTCATATCAAAGTCATCCGCATACAAATCATTAAGTTCAAGAACCCCATCATCAAGCATAGCCTCATATACACATCAATCAACTAAACCTTAGAAAGCCCATAAATAAAAAACTCAGAAAATCTAAACGATAACTCCTTCGAACCTTTTTTTGTTTTTTTAATAAATAACATCAAACTATACTTCAAAAATGTAAAGCACACAGTCCCTGTGCCCCTCAAAGAAATTCAAACCTGGGCTTATTCCTCATCACATTATTTTGATCATCAACTGCCTGGTTGATTTCTTCATCTAAAGTAACTGACTTACCCTCAGTCTAAATAGTTTCTTCAAAAACAGTAACTAACTGTGAATATGTACAATTTCTTATTTTTTCTTCACTACATTTTTGTTCTTGTAATTAACCCTTTCGAATCCAAGTGTGCTTCAGTACCATAAGCTGCTGCTGGAAATTTAATAGAGAGTGTTTAGATTTTCGATTTTGACCCCTTTGAAACATCATTTTTAACAACTTGTATCATTTCGGTAGGATGTACCCAATTACTCCACAAAAGTGACATATATTTATGAATCTCCGATTTTTCTTTGAGATTTTTCCTTGGACAGATATGGTTGCACCAATTTTCTCATCATTTGACTTGGAATATTCACCTTTATAGCCAATTCCTTGAAGATCTCCTTTAACCTTACCAATTTCCAACAACTTTTCTAGCTTTTCGGTACCTCCATTTAACATTCTTATTCCTTTTTCTATACTGACCAACTTCAATTTTGTTTCACTAAGCTCATCTAATGTAGACAACAACTTCTTCTTTAGATCTTGAATGATATTTTTCATGGAAGAGTTTTCCTCTTTCAACTTCTCATTTTTCTTACATATTTGGACCCATTTACCATACATTAACTCATATGCTTCATAAATACCTTCCTTTTTATCATCTAAAGTATTGTCATCACTATCATAATCTAAAATTGAGCTTTGTGTTGAATCATCTGTGTTTTTCCCAAAATTTCCGATTTCGCTACTTTTTTTTCTTCAGTTGCTTCCTTTTCAGTTACTGTTAAACAAGTAACTGGACTTTTGCTGTACAAAATAACTAATGCAGCACTATTCACTTCTTCTTCTTCAATACCATACTCACTTCCGGATTAGCAATTCCTGTCCTGCTATGTCGAGACCTTCGTTCTCTTGTTTCTAGATAACAAGTGCTTTCTTCATCTTCACACCTAAAACCCAGTTTAGTTTTCTGATTGTTTTGCGTACTGCTTTTCCTTTACATAACCTAGTTCATCTTAGTCTTATGGCTACGGAATCTGAAGAGGATAAACTGATGCGTGAGATATGTCACCGCCTGAACGTCGAAGAGGATGAAGGTATACTGGAATACACTGATGACACAACCAACGAAGAACAGGGGACAACAGGGACTGAATGGCAACACTGTGTCATAGGGAGATTGGTAAGAGAGAAGATGATCAACTTCCTGATATTTAAACAGATTATGGCAAGTGTGTGGCGTCCTGTCAAAGGGATACTGATCAAAGAACTTGGGAATAATGTCTTCATTTTCTAGTTTTTCCATCACCTCGACGTGGAAAGAGTGATGCGGGATGGTCCATGGAATTATCAACAACTTCCCCTTCTGCTACATCAACTACAACCTAATGAGAACCCTCGACAAGTAGAGTTGGTAAGACTAGAATTATGGGTTCAAATTCATAATATTCCTAATGGCTTTATGTTTGAAATAATTGCAGTGGATGCTGGAAACTATATTGGAGAATACATTGAATCAGACCCACGAAACTTCTTGCATATCTAGCGAGACTTCATGCGAATTCGGGTGCCAATTGATATCCGAAAGCCCCTAAAACGGAAACTCTTTGTGAAGAGGCCACAAGGGGAAAAAGTCTGTCTAGAATTTAAGTATGAAAGACTGAATACATTTGGGTACTTTTGTGGCATTGTTGGACACACTAATCGTTTTTGTCATCTCCTGTATGAACATCCACGAATTCCCAGAGAAAGATTTGCTTATGGCCCATGGTTGAAAGCGGAATCCAGAAAAAACAACCCAGGTCGGAGGTAGATGGCTAAGGTCGAAAAATGATATTACGGCAGATCTCAAAGACAGTCCTATAGATGCTCCGGCGATATCTGAACAAAATCCGATGATATCTACTGACATAGGAAGACCCATTATTGCAGCCGAAATTCATGGGATTCGAATTCCATATGCCAATCAGATCAGTAGTGGATTGCGGAATAATAATGAACAGAATCAATCAGAGAACGTGATAGTGGTAAATCCCGCTAACGTTGCACCCTTGCCATAGACAGCAACAAACACAATCTCGATTTTTGATTCTAAACGCAGATGTCTCCGAGAAGAAGCGGCGTTTGAACATGTTGACATGGAGGAAGAATTTATCCCGAGTACCCTCGAGACTGGGCCAAAAAACTTGAATTTGGTGGGCTTTGTCTCCGAAGCCCACCGCAATCCATGAGTACATTAAGCTGGAATTGTCGAGGGCTTAGGAACCCCCGAACAGTCCGAGCTTTAAAGGACATGGTGTCCAAAAGGAGACCTAATTTTATTTTCCTCGTGGAAACTAAAATTACCAGAGACAGACTTTTACCACTTAAAACAAAGTTAGGCTTTACAGGTATGTTTGCGGTTGACCCAATTGGAACCAGAGGAGGCTTGGTTTTATTGTGGAAAGATAAGGAAATGGCTCAATTAATAAGCTATTCACAAAATCATATTGACGTAATGGTCTGTATTAAAGGTGTTACACGCTGGCACTTAACTCGCTTTTATGGGTTTCCAGAATGGCACAACAGGCGACTGGGCTGGGATTTGCTTCGACAGCTTCAAACTAGGTCGACGTTACCATGGTGTGTCATCGGTGATTTCAATGGCATTATGTTCCTCTCCAAGAAGCAAGGCAATAATACACATCTTAGAGTACTGATGGAGGGTTTTCGACAAGTGTTACTGGACTGTCATTTATATGATTTGGGGGTTGAGGGTTCACTGTTCACTTGGGAAAATCGAAGAAATGAATCTAAAATGGTGAGGGAGAGGCTGGACAGGGCGGTAGGAACAGCCGCTTTGTAACATCTCGTCCTCATATTAAGGGTTAGAACCCAGATTTCAATAATGGAAAGAATAGTAATGTGAGAGCTAGAGAAAATTTGCATTTCATGCCCAGCAACATGTCAGCATACATGTATGTAAATTTGAATGTTTTGCACATACAAAAATAAGTGTACATGCATTCATTGACAACTTTCGGGTATGATTTTTTTAAATGTGTTTTTTATTGGAAATAAGAAATAGAGGGAGTAGAAAGAGTGATCTTGGTATGAGTTGTGAAAAAAAATTATACCGATTTCTGAATGATTGAGTGCTTTAACACTCCACCCTCGCGAGGCACAGATTCAAATGTCACTCACGATGTCGGGTTCGGGTCATTGCGAGAGTGGTAACACGCTTGGTCTTCATTGTTCTCGATGGCACGAGTTTATGTTCTCCAAGCTGAATCTTCTGATCACCTACCCATCTTTCTATCGCTGGGTGTTCAATGGAAGAAATATGTGCAACGATACTTTCGATTCGAGAATGCGTGGACCATATAGGACAAATGTCGACAGAGAATAAGTAAGGGATGGTCGAAAGGCTCAATTTGTTCTCTCCAAGACAGACTTCGTTCTTGTTCGCAAGACTTGCAAAATTGGGCAAAATCTCATAGTCAAGAGTTTCACCATCGACTTAAAAAGGTTAAACAACAGATGGCAAGTTTGCGTCGCCAATCAACAATAAACAGGGAGGTATTAAGAGAATTAGAACAGCAGTACAGTGAGCTTCTTCTACAGCATGAAATGTATTAGAAACAAAGGTCCAAACAACACTGGCTAACAGAGGGTGATTCTAATTCGAAATTTTTTCATCTAATGGCTTCTCACAAGCATAGGAAAATTTTCATTTCTAAGCTCAAAAACAATAGTGGGGAATGGATTGACTGGGAATTAGGACTACTGAGTATGCTACTGGATTATTATCAACAACTTTTCACTTCTTCACGTGGAGATACAAGCCTGATATTAAGCAATGTGTACTGTAAGGTAACTCCCTTCCAAAATGACTTATTAGTGGCCCTGTATACTGAAGAGGAAGTGCGACAAGCTTTGTTTTCAATGCATCCTGATAAGTCACTAGGGCCAGATGGTTTCAACCCAGGATCTTTTCAGACTTACTGGGATATAGTTGGGAAAGATGTTACTCAAGAATGTCTTAGAAACTTAAATGGAGATGCTCCTATTCCTAGGGTGAACAGAACAAACATTATACTTATCCCGAAGAAGAAAGCACCAGAAATAATAGCTGATTTACGACCTATATCATTGAGCAATGTCACCGATCACATTGTCTACAAAGTACTCACTAACAGATTAAAGCAGGTTTTACCTCTAATTATTTCAGATATGCAGAGTGATTTTATCCCTAATCGGTTAATTACAAATAACATTATTGTGGCGTATGAGTTGTTCCATTCTCTTAAGAGGAAAACTCAAGGAAAGGTGGGTTCTCTTGCACTCAAAACTGATATGAGTAAGGCATATGATAAAATAGAATGGGAGTATTTGTGGCTGATCATGTTGAAGTTGGGATTTCATGAAGCATGGGTCTCAAAGGTTATGAAAATAGTAACATCGGTCTCCTATTATTTTGTTCGAGGTAATGAAGAATACAGGCCTTTGATTCCTAGTAAAGGATTACGACAAGGAGACCCGTTGTCTCCCTATTTTTCATCATCTGTGCTGAAGGTTTATCTGCTAGCTTACAAAAATCGCAGGCACAAGGTCACATCCATGGGATTGTAGTTGCAAGAGGTGCTACTCCAGTGTCTCATCTGTTTTTTGCAGATGACGCTATATTTTTTGCTAGAGCTACAGTGGAGGAGGCGATAAAGTTAAAAACTATCCTGCAGCTATATGTGAATGCGTCGAGTCAAAAAATTAATCTTCTCAAATCAGATATCTCCTTTACTCCTAATACTATACCTACAATGAAGAATTTGATATGTCAAACATTAGGGGTTACAGAGATTGTAGGGCATACTAATTACTTGGGTATGTCATCTGTCATTGGAAGAGGTAAACGCCATGTCTTTCATTATACGGTAGAGAAGCTTACAAAGAGGTTACAAGGATGGAAAGCTAAAGTATTGTCCAAAGCTGGAAAAGATATATTGTTGAGGACTGTTGCACAGGCTATGCCGGATTATCTTATGTCCCTCTTTTTATTAACACTAGATACTTGTAAAGAGTTGGAGAAATTGATGAATGGTTTCTTCTGCCATAACGGAGGAGGAGAAAACAAGGGTATACGATGGTTACGATGGAAGAGGCTAGTCGTACCAAAAATATATGGAGGATTGGGTTATCGAGATTTGAGGCAATTTAATCTTGCTCTTTTGGCAAAGCAAGGATGGAGGTTACTCAAATACCCGAACTCAATCGCGGCAAAAATTCTCAAAGCCAGATACTTCCCCAAGATAGATTTCTTTTCAGCGGAGTTGGGTAATAACCCAAGCCAAATCTGGAGAAGTATACATCAAGCCAAATCAATTATGATTCAGGGCTATCGAAGAAGGGTCGGTGATGGGCATGATATCCATATTTGGCGAGATCCCTGGTTAATGGATGATGGGGATCCATACATATAGTCAGAATATAAGGAACAGGTTGAGTATGTGGCTGAGATCATTAGGGATCATCGGTGGAATGAAGAAAGGATCAGACATGTCTTCGATCAACGAGACGTAAAATTGATTCTACAGATCCCGCTCAATTTCTCAAGGCACAAGGATGATTGGATGTGGACTCTTAACAATCAGGGTGAATACAAAGTTAAAGAAGGGTATAGGATGGGTATGGAGGGCGTGAATATAGAATTCAGAGAAACAGGTTTTCCATGGGAGAAGATTTGGCAGAAGCATGTTCCAGGTAAAGTCAAATTATTTATTTGGCGTCTTTTGAGAAATGCACTTCCATGTAGAGCAAATCTAAAAAAAAGACACATTGACATAATTAACACTTGCCCTCTATGCGGTAGAGCACCCGAGAATGAACAACATATATTTTTTCATTGTGATTTTGCTACTTCTGTTTGGCGTTTTTACTCTATGGATTGGAATGTGTCTCCTACTGTAACACTGCATCATTGACTTGCATCGATTATGTCCTGTTTTACAAAGGCACAGAACGAGGAGATTTCCATGGTTATATAGAGCTTGTGGACCCACCGCAATGAAGTTATATGGCAACAGAAGACTCAAGACCCATCCTTTATTATTCGTAGAGCCACAACAACATTATTAAGATGGCAAACTGCTCAAAACAAGAACAACAACACACCCTCAAAACAACAACACCCTTAATCCAAATGGCAAGCTCCACAACCGAACCAGTTTAAGTGTAATGTAGATGTGGCGCTTTTATCTTCTGGATTTTATGGATTAGGAATGGTGATATGGGATTGTAAAGGGCTGAACTGTGCGGGAAAGTTAATGATTTTACCGAGGTGGAGGGGTCCTCAAATTGGTGAAGCATTATGTTTTCGAGAAGCCCTAAACTGGATCAAAAACCTCTCTTTTTCTCCTATTTGTGTGGAAACAGATTGTCAAATAATTACTCGATTCTTAACATCCACACATAATTTTCCTTCTTATTTTTCAATGATTATTCAGGATTGTAAAGCTCTTCTTAACGAGCATCAGTTTATTTCTACTGCTTTTGTTAAGAGACCAGCGAATCAGGTTACTCATAAGATAGCTAGGGCGGCCAATTCTATATCTGGTTTTGAATGGGGGGTATGCCCTCTAAGTTTTCTGTATGACGTTTTATCTTTGGATATAAATGATATGCGCTGAGCGCACATGACAACGTTTCAAAAAAATACTCACTTCCAGATTCATTCACTCTAAGTGCTTATATATGACTTCTCTTTTCTCTTTTTCAAGGTGTTAGCACATTCCGCTTGCACATGTCCGAAGCCTTGACACTCATGACATTGAATTTTCTTTACTTTTCTTTCACCATTTTAAGTTTTCGCTTGTTGTTTGAAATTTCTACTTGATGAGCTCCCACCATTTTGCCTAAAATTGAATCTATCCTTCTTCACTTTCTTTAACCACTTGCTGAAATTTCTTGTCAATAATTCCATATCCTCATTCTCATCAGATTCATCTTCTACGTCATTTATGCCTTTTCTAGTTTCAGCTTATAGTGTCAATCTTTTGCTCTTTTCTTGTTTGTCCCTCAACAAATTCATTTTGAAATTGGTAAAAATTTCAATTACCTTCTCCAACAACAAGTCATTGATGTCAAGAGCCTCCTCAATTGCTGCAATTTTATCTTTGAAGTAGTGATCTCAACGTCTTCTTGACTAATTTCATATTGGAATATTTCTTCCCAAGTTGATATGCCTGGTTTGCTATATCGAGCAATTTTTCATGAAAAATCCCCAATAGCCTCATTTTCATTCATCTTTAGCTCTTCAAACCTTCTAGCTAACATTTGAAGTTTTGACGCTATCACAAATTTGGACCCTTCATGAATAGCCTGCAAAGCATCTCACGCTTTTTTAGCCGATTCACAGGTTGATATCATTGAGAAGCGTCCTTCATCAACAACACTGAATATCGCATGCATTACTTGTGAGTTTCCAAGTGCACTTTCTTCTTCGGCTCTTGTACATTCAATTAGATCTTTTTGAATTGTCTCTCCTTTATCATCAGTAATTATCGGATGCGTCGACCCATGTACTACTGAATACCAAGCTTTTTTACCCTGAGCTTGGATGAAGACCCTCATCTGTGATTTTCATGCAGGATAGTTAGATCCATCCAACAGTGGTAGTCTGGTGATTGATGCACCCTCTCTTGTAGCCATGTTCGCGAAACTAGGATTTGTACCAACTTGCTACCAAGTTTTGAATCGGTGATCTTGCTTTGATACCAATTGAAGAAAGTCGAAGCGGTATAGTTTCGCAAAAACTTCAATTTGACCGTTTACTTGTAAGGTTCTGTCACAGTTACTTGTAACTATATCTGTCGGTTACTAAAGTTACTGTATCAGCAAATGTAAATTTTTTCTGTACCAACAAAAACAAAAAATTAAATACGAAATTAAACAGATCAACATCGAAATTTGGTAACGCAGTTCGGCACACCTTGCTTACGTCTGCGGAGCCCTCACCCAGTTTAATTCTTTCACTAATGATAATAGTTTTATACAAGGTTTTACTGAGCTAACACCACTCAACCCTTGACACTATCCCTCGTCCTCATTACCCGTGAAAGAATTTCACACCCAATAACACGACCGACTCGTATTAACCTCAATAGAGGATTTTCTCAACACTTTTTTTAACAAAAGAATAATAAATAAATAACTCAAGTGATTGACTAGCTAAGAACAAAAACAGAAAACACTTTAGATTTAAAAGAACTTCTTGAAAGGTTCTGCTCCACTAAAATAAATTAGAAAGTTGTTCATACAAAATAGGTTGATTCATGCACATTCCAGATCTAAGTTACAGCTGTAGCAAAAGGACTTCATGCAAGATAGATCCAAGAAATAGTGGAGCCTCACCACGATGAGTCATAGACCCACGATAAACAAGACATTCACAACCTTCATCACATCAATTGCGTAGCCTACCACAAATAAAGGTGAAAACCATGGAGATATTCGCAACTGCACATTTATGAACACAATAGAACGTGTCTTGCGTTATTCAGCCAAGATTCCACAAAACAATTTTTCCCACAGCACAGAGAGATCTTCACACACACTCCCACTGCACTTCTATGCCCACACAATTTCCATAAGAAATGCAATCCATGTAAATCTTCATTCTAGATAAAGTTTTATTTGCACAACAACTCTATCCAAAAAGTCAATTTAAGTAAGATTTATTGATTTATATTTTTTGTTATTATCTAAATATTCAATAATTAAAAATGTCAAAATTAAAATAATAGGATACAGTAAATATCCTAACATGTCACAACAACTCCAACTTGAAGAAACTACAGTGTTGTCACGCATCATGCATTATTGATGCGATCTTCAAAATAGTTGAATATTGAATTGAAAAGCAGCAAATAAGCTGTTTTTGTTGATCATCTTTGTCCTTAAATAAGAACAAAAATAAGGACAATGTCAGTTCAGTTCCAACATTTTAGCTATATACGTGTCTTGTAAGAATGTTTCATCACAAACTGGTGCGTTCAATTAATCAAATAATAACGTTAACATGAGACACTAATCGTACATACAATGATAAAAAGAAGAAGGCAGACGTGAGCTTCTTGCCTTCGGCTTCAATTATAGAGGGCCACACCACACACACTCTCGTCTCAAGTGCTCCAAAATCGGACAAACATACCCCAGAAACAGACGTCTCACCCACTGATTATAATGCTTAATGGATTTGTGTTCCATGTTTCAACCTCTTTTTCAGAATCAGATGTCACCTGCAACAACAATTCATATTTTAGTTGCTTTTTCTCTTCTTCTTTTTTTTTTTATTTGAGAAATTAGTGATTGATATAAATCGACAAAGTTGGAGATAAGTTGCATACAATTAAGATAAGCTTTTTGTGTTACACCATAATATGATTTCAATTTAGGGTAAAAGATATAAACATCTTTTGTAGTTTAAGAAACGACTTTAGAAAAATTTTAAAACAACGACAATGTCCGCTTAGTACGAATCCTGCTGATACGTGAGATCTAGGGTTTGGAAATTCTTTAACTACTAAAATTCTTTTATGATCTTTAAATTTTTTTAAAAAAATCACATAATTTTGTTATTTTTCTGACAAATCCCTTGTTTTATGTTTTGATAAACAAAATAACTACGAAATACAAACAATATGAAAAATTAGGCGTGAACGAATCAAATGTTATTTATACGACGATTCAATCTAACTCTTAAGCTCAAATCAAACTAATTAAATTCAACTTAAATTAACAATTTATTGTAATTATTTAAATTATTAATTTAAATTTAATTTAATTATTTTGAGTTTGATTTAAGAGCTAAGCTGAGTTACTCTATTATTGACATTGATCATTCCACGTCTGATATTTATATTACGTGTATTTTGTTTTATATTTTATCCAAAGTTTAAGAGAAAATGTTTTTAAAAATAAAAAAAAATCTT
>JANKOD010000005.1:33719495-33736799 GCA_026284645.1 Erythroxylum acuminatum | reverse complement strand
AAGTCATTTTACACATAAACAGCTAATATTAAATAGCTAATTTTACCAAATATATTTAATAAAAAGATGATATTATTTGCTAGTCAAATCAACTGATATAATCAGCTATCAGCTAATCGCTGATAGAATCAGCTAACAACTAATGTGATCCGCTATTTGTCAAACAACGTCTATGTCTTTTACGGTTATACTTATTAAAACATCCTGTCTTCTATGTCTTTTACGGTTATACTTATTAAAACATCCTTTCTTATATCATAAATTATATACAAAACTCTAATGAATTTATAATAGATCATAGAGTTGCGGGAAAAAATAAATATTTTTTTAAAAAAATTGTTATTCAATTTTTATATTTAAGATATTGACAAAACATAACTTAAATTTGACATCACGTCTAAAGTCAATAGACAAGTTTGAATGTGCAATTCTTTTTATATGAAAAAATTAGATATTTTTAAAAGATTTTGTTATTCAATTTTTATATTTAAGATATTGACAAAACATAACTCAAATTTGGCATTACATCTAAAGTCAATAGACAAGTTTGAATGTGCAATTCTCTTTATATGAAATAATGAGTATGCAAAGTTGAATTTACAAGTAATTGCTTTCATAAGTATGGGAGCCACATACTTTGGATATTTATATTTCTTAATATAAAAATCTAAGGACAAAACTATCATTCACCCGGTATCATGCAACTTTAAGAGACCTTAACTTTATTTATTTCATGCACAAGAATAAATATTTATAGCATCTTTGCAATTGTTGAGTCTATTTTTATTTATAACTTGGCTTAATTAATATAAGTAATTTGTATGTCATTGCATATTTAAAAAATTGCACAATTAAAAAAATTGTTCCCTATATATATATATAATTAAATTTAACAAAAACAAAATTACAAAAATCTAGCATGGCCATGTTAATAAATCTATCTTATGCCAAAAATAAATTTGGCTAAATAAAGAGTTGATTATACTATTAAGTATTTTTCAATTATGTTAATAAAATGACTTATAATCTCAAATTTTAACTAAATAAAATCTTAAATATTTATAGCAATTCATCTAACCATTCATAACCAATAAATAATAAATTTTGACATAAAAACAAAATTGCAACTTTAACAAGAACATTTTTATCCTCCCTTATAATAAGCTATGATTAAAAATCCTAAACGATTTAACCGATTCAACCGTAAAATCTTAAATCATCTAACTTTTCGATTCACTTTTAATTTTTTGGTTTAATTTACCTTTATAACTTTTGCTGTTAAAAATCGATCAATTTATTAATTAATTGGTTAATTTTTGAAAATTAATAAGTTCTTACAAATTAAATTAAATCAATTAGTTTCATTTAATACTCTATTTTATAATAAAACTTAAAACTGACCAATTAGTTAAGAATAATCTCTTTTCAATCATATTTCAAAATTTTTAAGTTTATTTAATATTTTGCTAGATTTATAGCGGTCTAATATTAGTTAAGCCTTTTAAATTTTAAATCTTTTATTTTAGCGGTTTAACTTCTAATGCAGTTTTTAAAACATTAATAATTAGAATCATTGGACAATTTTTTCACGTGATAAATTAATTAAATATGCAAGGGCAATTCAGGAATTTTACGTTCTTTATTACAATCTTTTTTAAAATATTTTTTTAATGTTAGGAGGAAGAGGAACCGTGAACTTGAACCATCTTTTGTTGTTTCTATCATCTTGTTTTCAACTAACTTTTAAATTTCGTGTCCTAAAACAGAAAAACAAAAATTTTATATAAACAAAATTACAAAAATGAAAATTTTATCAGGTCCTTTTCAAAGTTTCTAAAATAATTTAGAATTGAAGATGGAGGTGACATTGAGGCTTTTGCCTATATAAAGCCATGTCTGCCTATCATGTTCTTCCCCCCCTCCCTCTCCTCCTCTGCTCTTCTCTCTGTTCAATCTCTTTTTTGCATCAGTTGGTCTCTCCAATTTCTGATAAAGATCTCATCTTTTGTTCTTGTTCCATTGATCAAGAAGCTTGAGATTGGTACGATACATGAATATGTCTTTCTGCTTCGCCGCTTTGGCATTTTCTTTTTTTCTTATGACCCTTTTGAAGGTTTTCTTCATCTGGGTTATTAAGCTTGGATGACAGTTCCTTCATTGACATGATCTTCATTTGACATTGCTCAGCCAGACGCCATGAAAACGAACTTTATTTTTAAGATGCAGCTTGTCTATAATTATCTCAAGGCGTAATAAGATGCCTATTTTGGTTATCTTGTTGGAATTTTTAATTTGATTCAGAAACTGAAACAATCCTTGAGAAGTCTGTGATGCTAAAAACTTGGAAGCATGGAACCCTTTTTGCAGTTTTTCGTTCTTTTTATTTGTAAGAGAAAAAAGATGGCCTTTTTCAGTTTGATTGAGATCATCAATTCTCTTTTCCTCTGAACTTTTTCTGTTTGTTACAATGTCATTGGCTCTATTGATAGCCAGGTTTCATAAAATGAAGCAACTTTATTGACTTTCCAAATGCATAGTCATCAGGAGTTTCAGTTTCCATAACAGCGCTGGTCCACTTATTCTGCATAAAATCTTCCGTGGTCATTGTGAATTTGTCATTTGTGTCATTTGTATCACTTGTCTAGACTCTTCTTCTCCTAGTGGGAAACATCATTTCATACAAACCATGAAACTTACCCTTTTAAGGTTTAGATTGAATTTTCATCTTAGCTTTGGAGGGTTTAAGTTTTCATGGAGCTTAGCATTGATATCTTTTCGTCGTGTTCTGTAGATTTCCTATCCAGAATGGAGTTCGAGGACTGCTATCTTCAGGCACAGAGACCAAAATATGATTGCCTTCTCTTTGGTAAAAGTTCCATTTCATAAGATTTTGTTAGTAAACTGCGTTACGATTGGAACAAATTCTTATTTTTTGTTTATCTAACTCCGCAGATCTAGATGATACCCTTTATCCCCTAAGTTCTGGTATTGCAGCAGCATGTGGTAAAAATATTAAAGGTTTGTTTCTGCTTTTAGTTTTTCAATTTTCTGGATGAAGCTTGAGTTCATTGAATAAGAAATGAATATTCTTTTGCAGATTACATGGTTGAAAAACTTGGCATAGATGAAAACAAAATAACTGAACTGGGTTACCTACTGTACAAGAATTTTGGCACAACAATGGCTGGTCTCAGGGTAAGGCATTTGAACTGTTTTAATGTCAAAACTATCATCTACTTTGCTTCTTAGCTGAGAAATGATTGTATCTGATTACTCTTTTGCAGACAATTGGCTATGACTTCGACTATGACGATTACCATAGGTGGGTATATTTGTCTTCTCCTCTCAACTTTGTTTCAGTGCTTAACATATGACTTTCGTCTGATGTGAATTTACATATTTTCTTTCCTCTCTGCAGCTTTGTTCATGGCAGATTACCTTATGAAAACCTTAAACCAGACCCTGTCCTGAGGAGTCTTCTGCTCAGCTTGCCTGTTCGCAAAGTTGTAAGTACCTTGTTAAGATCAATATCCTTACAATTTTTCAAACCAAATTGGACATTTCTTTATCTGTTTTTTATTACATTACAGATCTTCACCAACGCAGACAAGGTACATGCACTTAAAGTTCTTAACAAACTTGGGTTGGAAGACTGTTTTGAAGGGATTATTTGTTTTGAGACTCTAAATCCTACCCACAAAAATACTGCTTCTGATGATGAAGACGACCTCGAATTTCTTGGATCTTCTTCCATTAATGGCCCTACTTCAAGCAGTGACCCTGAGATCTTTGACATTTTTGGTCATTTTACTCAACCAAGTCCCAATTCAGTATTGCCTAAGACCCCCATTGTCTGCAAACCATCAGAGGTTGCCATAGAACGTGCTCTCAAGATAGCTAATATTGATCCTCAGAGAACTGTAAGTTACTCATTTTCAAGATGCAAGAAAAGGGTCATAAACGATTAAAAGAGAAGACCTTTTAGGTGTTGGATTTGTTAGTTGCAACTTGCCTAACGTACCCAGAATTATTTTCCCCTTACAGTTGTTCTTCGAGGATAGCGTACGCAATATCCAGGCTGGAAAGCGTGTAGGTCTTGATACTGTGTTGGTAAGCCAATCAAAACTGCAACATAAGTCCTAAAACACTGCAACTTTTGAAGAAGTTAAGAATGTTATTTTCCTAATTTTTCTCAAATAAATTTCAGGTTGGCACTTCACAGAGAGTCAAAGGAGCAGACTATGCACTAGAAAGCATCCACAACCTGAGGGAAGCAATTCCAGAGCTATGGGAAGCTGAGATTAAGTCAGAAGTTGGTTATTCTGAGAAGGTTACAGCTCAGACACCTGTCAGAGCTTAGATATATGTGCTATGATTAGCCTGAAAATCATCTGTGGCAGGATCTTATTGGTTGATCTTTACAAGGTTACAGCAGAGACACCTGTCACAGTTTAGATATATGAGCTATCATTAGCCTCTAGCAGACAAATCAGTTGCGTTAGGATGTTATTAAACCCCACTTCCCTATCTTACGTTCCATTGATGTAGATGCCTTCCTGCAATCATTAATCCAAAAAAATGATTAAAAAAAGTCCTTTCTTCCCTGAAATCTCTCTGATACACTCAAACTGATGTCATAATCAATTAGCAATCATTTGATTCCAATTACTAAAACTCATGCTTATCATCAAAATAACATATATATAAAATATAGAATACCAGTAAATTCTAGTGCAGAATGTTAGTGAATATATAAAACTAATTAAGTTGGCCTTACACAACAGCTTAAGCTATTGTGGTGAAATGGTCATTTAACATCGTATCAGAGCCTTTATGATTAAGTGGTCATGAGTTCAAATCCTACCACCCACCTATTATTCAGCACAAGGTAGAGTGAGCCTGTGCAAGTTTCAAGCCCAAAAAGCTTTCACTTGAGGGGGTGTGTTAGTAAATATATAAAACCAATTAAGTTGGTCTCACATAACAGCTTAAGTTATTGTGATAAAATGATCATTTAACACAGAAGAGGTACCGCGGATAATAAATACGTTCATTTTCAAGCTTTCCAGCAAGTAACAATCTTAAACAAGGCAGCAAGTTTGTATTACACTACGTGTGAGTTGTGTGATGGTCCTGTAGTTTAATGATTACCTGAAGTTACTATCAAACAACTTCAAGCTGGCAACAAAAAAAGAACCTTAGCCCAGATGCAGATATGATATTTGAAGCTGTAAAGTGGAAGCCGAAGTAAGTTTTCAAATCATGGAAGCCCCATAAATGGACAGGAATGTCCCACTTCTGATGCAAAGAACCATGGAACTTTACATCACTGTGTGTCATTGCCAATGAGTAGGTTGGAGATAGTACATTGGAAGCACAGATTGATGAATGATGATGCAAAACTTTGGTGTGGAGTGTTGAACTTTGATCTTCACCTACCTAATAACTCCATCCTGCTGATTAACAAAATGCTTTGTAGACACCGCACTCAGCTTGAGTTATTAATGGCTTCCATCTTAATTTGAGTCGCATTTAATAATTTTCTTTAAGTTTAATTAATAATAAAAATTTAAATTAATTAATGATTATCAATTTTAAATTAAGATATTTTTAAGTTTGAATTTGAAAATTATTTTCAATATTAAATTCTAATTTTAGAATATTCAAATTCAATCTGATTTATTATCGATTTTAAAATTTTATTTATATAAATTAATATATTTATTATAAAATGTATGTAACTCAAAATTTTTAATTATTTGATTAAGTATTTGACATGATTAATAATTAATCATGTGGTGTATACATTTTTTCCAAATAAAAATTAAATTGTTAACTTTTGTAATATTATAAACTTCATTATAAAAGTAAATATTAAGAATTAATTTGACTTTTTTATCATCAATATACATAATTATTTATATATATAAATTTAAGAAAAAGTTTTATAGTAATAATAAAATAATTATTTCTATCATAAATAATACAAATAATATTTTAATAAAAATACAAACTTTCTTTTATAATATAAATAAAATAACTTCTAATCACCACCAAAAAAGATTCTTCGGCCCAATCCATATAGCTAACCCCAATTTTAATTTTACCACCAACTGCAACCCGACCCGGCCCATTAGAAAGGTTGGTTGGCATTTGAACCAAACGGTCCGGATAAGGTTGACAAAACAACAACGTGCGACTGACGGCTACGAGAGAGAGAGAGAGAGAGAGAGAGAGCTGGTTCGACCGGCGGTGCGTTGGAAATTAATGCGACTTAACCAATTGGAGCGTTGAGACGTGTCCCGTTTACGTTCTCTACCATCGGTTGCGTTTAACACACAGTTGGACACTTCCAGAATCTTCGGAACTTTCTCTTCGCTTCTTTCTTCTCCTCTGTGATCATTGGTACATTAGTAGAGTTGGTTGAGTGTATCCGCTTCAATGGCGAGCTCACATACTGTCCTTGTCACCGGAGCTGGTGGCAGAACTGGTGCTCTCTCCCTCTCTCTATTTCTCTCATACACACGCACACACACTCACCTTTTAGTTTGTTATACATGTTCTTTAATTCTTTGTTTTGTTCTGAGACAGCTTCTTCATGTTGTTTTTTTATGGGCTTTTTATGTTTTTTTGCCACAAAGATTGAATCTTCATAAGTTGTACGATGAGGGATGATCAGTAATTGTATTTTTTTCCCTCAATTAACCAACGATTAATGCAAATAAACTTGTTACCAATTTACCATGAAATGGGTGATTAAAACCTGATTGGTGTGGTAGTCTTCTGGGGATTAAGCTCGGTTTCTGTAGATGACTTCAATCATATGTAGTTGGACTCACGGATGGCTTGAACTTTAAAATTAGTTTTAAGATTATGGGATCAACTTGTATGCATCATTGATTAAATCACTATCTAGTTGTTAATCTTGGTTTCCACCTGTTAAAGGAACTTTGCAGAGAAAATTTTCTTCCTTTCCAAGTTCGAATCTTTCTGATAATGTTGGTTTTGAATTTAAAGACATCTATATGTAAGTTTAAAACAACTGGTCTTTGGCAGTTGAAAAGATTAACTGACTCATCATGTGTGTTTTTCTGTCTACCATGAACAATTATGGAAAGTTCTTGATGTTTGTCTTGTGAGTTGTGATTGGTCCTTTCCTTTTATAAGCTTCAACAACAGTTTCGAGTTTTGCTTCGGTTAATCATTAGTTTCTAAGAAGTTTTCATTGCCTTACGATATGTAGGGTAGGGATGATATACTTTTATGGTTGCAAGTTTATAGCCTTTTCTTTTACTGCAGATATGAAAAGGCAGTGGAAGTATTGTTTAATCTGTTCTGCCTTCATCAAAGCTTGGTATTGATTATCTTTTTGTTAATTGAAATTTCTGCAGGTTCAATTGTTTATCAGAAATTGAAGGAGAGATCTGACCAATATGTTGCAAGAGGTTTGGTGAGAACTCAAGAGAGTAAGGAGAAAATCGGTGGAGCAGAAGATGTCTTCGTTGGGGATATAAGAGATGCCGAAAGCATAATCCCAGCTGTCCAAGGAATTGATACGCTGATTATACTCACAAGTGCAGTGCCAAAGATGAAGCCTGGTTTTGATCCATCCCAAGGAGGAAGACCGGAGTTTTATTATGAGGATGGTGCTTTTCCTGAACAAGTAATTCGTGTATCCCTGGTTATTGAATCAGTAAACGTCATAGGTTTTCGTTTTGCTAACATCGATTTGATGCCATTGCGGATTTAGGTTGACTGGATTGGTCAGAAAAATCAAATAGATGCTGGTGAGAGTTCCTTCCCTTCTCCTTATTGATTTATACTTTCATTTCTTCAAGTTAACGTGTTTGAACTAAAATCGGTCACTACATGAACAGCCATGGCTTCCGGAGTAAAGCAAATTGTCCTGGTTGGATCTATGGGTGGAACAAATCCTAATCACCCTTTGAACCGCTTGGGCAATGGGAATATACTGGTTTGTGATCCTTCCTTATATCTCGTGAAAAAGTTTGTGGTTCTGGTTTTCTTTTAGACCTCTCTGTGGAAAAAGATGATACTTGATCATCTTATATTTTTGTGTCTTCTACTCTAGTATCTCTTCTTAGGTGCTTTTTAGCTTATCGTAATTCTTCCTGTGTTTCATCAGATTTGGAAGAGAAAGGCTGAGCAGTATTTGGCTGATTCTGGTGTTCCATACACCATCATAAGGTAAGATATGGACCAATACAGGTCCTCTTTTGCTACATAATTCATTTTATTCAGCTTCTTCCAAAATGTGATTAAGCAAATTTACATGTCTGATTGGGGGGCCCTAGGTAACCATAAAGAGTCGGCTCTAAAACTTATCTGGAAACAATTGATATGAAAAATAAGGTTACATGTTTCGAGTCCTTGCCTAATGTGGCTAACCATGAAAGTTTACTCCTTTCTTGTCTGTGTTTTTCTTTTTATCTTATATGGAGCTTGCAAACTGACTCCGACCTTTCTGGCTGAATCAGGGCCGGAGGCCTGCTAGACAAAGATGGAGGTATACGAGAACTGCTCGTGGGAAAGGATGATGAACTTCTGCAGACAGACACGAAAACCATTCCGAGGGCTGATGTTGCAGAAGTTTGCATTCAGGTATAGTTATAGAGAACCAGAAATTACAGTGCCGTCTTGCTTGATACCTCTATGCTTTTCGCTGGACGTTTACATTCTGATCAGTCATCAGTCGAACCGAGCATTAATGTACATGATCTCTGAAACAGGCACTGCAGTACGAGGAAGCTAAGTTTAAGGCATTTGATCTCGCCTCAAAGCCAGAGGGAACAGGAACACCAACCAAAGATTTTAAAGCCCTCTTCTCACAAATCACTGCTCGTTTTTGATTCCCAGTTGCTTCTACTATTGCTCTGGGATCATTGTAGCGTTAACATGTATTAACAGTGAAGAGTATAAACCCATCTCGATAAGCAAAAACTGCAATAAGAAAATGACAGACTTGTCCTGAAACCTTGTCAGGAGATACTTTAAACTATAGAGAAGTTCATGTTGTTCAATTTTAGATGAATGTCACACTACTTTCCATTGAAATTCCAGTGAATCGTGAAATTAACTGCAGACCTTGGAAGCCATATGTTCATGTTTGGAGCTTATCATTTGCAATATCTTCCATCTTCAGGATCCATTGAATCGCAACCTTGTGTAACATTATCCAATGCCTGCAATTAAAAATTATCATTCATCAAGAAGCTAATAACACAGTAGTCTCACAATAAAGGCATTCTTATGTTCTAATGTTGATATATGGTATCTTATTATAGTTCAAACACGTATAAATTAAGTTTTAATGAATGTTTATAATTATTGAGTTAAACTCGAGTTGTTCAGATTTAAGTAATTATTCGTTTTAATATATTAATCTTGATAAAGTTTGATTAAGTTTAATTTGATCTTGAGTCGGGTTTTGCCCATTATTATCTCTAAGTCGTTGTCATTATCATCACATCCAGTCTGAAATTTCGCAATAAAGTGGGGCTAAGAAGGTATGATAGTACGCAGCCTTATCCCTATCAGCCTAACCCCTAGAGAGGTTGTTTCCGTTTTTATCTCTAAGTAAAACTTGTTTATAACATGATATGAATATAATTATATGATGTACTCTGCTTCACTAAGTAACAGATAAGAACAGAGGGACAACGAGGGGTGGACCAATTGGCCCAGATTCTTCACTTAAGACTCTCCCCTAAAAAGGAGGTCTTGAGTTCCAGTCACGCTAAAGGAGGGAAAATAGGCATGTTTCTGTTAATGATCCTCTAGCCCCCTGAGCACAGCTCCTTGATCGGATCAATTGCGGACGCCTCGACCTGAGGGATCTTGGGGTTCCAGATTTACATCCTCTAAGCTCTTAGAGTGAGGTCATAGGGGCTTAGAATTAGTCTGATTAAGCCGGAATACCTAAAAAAAAAAAACAGAGGGACACCAAGTTACCAATCTGAGGTCAGTGTCTGAGATTCTTACACATGTTCCCTATTTGCGGTAGCACGTGCACTTTCACCAGATTCATCATCCATGGTCACGTGAGGTTATCCTGTCCAAGCTCAAACCCATCCACAAGCGCAACTCAAAAAACTGAAGCCTGAAAGTTCCGATGTTGCTCGTTGGACCCTTGTCTGTGGGGAGTTTGAATTCCTCCAAATTACACTTGAAAATTCAAAACCCTAATCGGAACTTGTTCATTTCCACCAACCTAACAGGAAACCCATCACGTCGCTGCCTAATCATCGCCAATTGCTCTCTCAAAAACAATCCACAAGGTAACAACAATTGTAAAGCTATTTTCTTTTTCAATCAAATTCAACTAAAGAATGATGCTTTATCGTTGCCCAGATGATGAGGAAAGCAGTTTAGGAGTTAAAGCTGCATTGTCCTTTCTCAGATTTTACAAGAGTATGTTGTGCCCTCTGTTTCCCTGTTACTGCAGTTCATCATCACTTCTGAGCCTTGTGTTACATAAACTGGAAATTCTATGTAAATGTCTCGTGAATTATATGAAATTGCTGTGAAAACAGAGGAAATCTCGCCGATTTTACCCAGAAGTTGCAGATACGTTCCGACGTGTAGTGAGTACTCGATGATAGCTTACAAGAAGTACGGATTCGTAAAAGGGACAGTCTTGACTGCTTGGCGACTCTGTCGTTGCAATCCACTTGGTAGACAGTTATTCTCGTTTTCAATCTTTTGTTAACTTTTGATTAACGTTTGCAGCATGAAAATTTGTGTTCTGTTTTGCTTGTTACAGGTGGGTCTGGTTTTGATCCTCCAAGATGGTTTGATGAGGAAATGCCAAGTGAAGAAAGAGATCTTTGGGATTGATTAAAGATGGATGGTCTCTTTTCATTGTCATCTTCTGAACATTAGCAGAATTCACCTTGAAATTACCTACCCAGTTCATAGGTTTTTCTTGTAGGTTCACACAAGCAGGAAAGATTTCATCTTTTTCCCTATCATTGAAGAGAAAGAGTTTCATCTAAACATGGGGATGAAACCCCACGTGACAGTGTTGTCGACTTGAAGAAAATGGAGTGATGAATCAGCGGGACAAGATGCTTTGGGAAGAGCAGGAATAGCAATAAACAAATGTACAACATGGTGAATCTGACCATGATATTGGTCCCTATTCGAAAAGCACCTTCCTGCAACAATGGTGGTGCCTTTGAGTGAGTGGCTTACTTTGTTCTACGAATCATTTCAATGGAATTTCTGGGACTTCCTTGTCTACATCTCAATAATAAATCACGATTGTAGAGATAGGACCACCATTATCGAATCTCAACTCCTAATGGCTTTGGAATTCGGTAGAAAGAGCACTATTTTAGAGATCATCGGGCCAATAAGAGATGGATGCTTTTTTTTATTTCAGCTTTTGGCTTCAGTTCCGACACTTGACCAAAAAGAGCATGTGATAAAACATAGAATAACAATGTTCGGTGGCAAAGCTAATGGATACCCTGAGCACCAAAGGGAAAACGCCAACTATGTAGTAAGTTGACCAACTATGGAATCTTTTGATCAGAGAAAGAGATTTCCTTGAAAAGCGAGCACGATTCGGGGGTATTGTATATTTCAGGTTCCTGTATCGTTATCAAACATAATACAGAAATTGCCTATCAGCTAGTCTTTGACTTGGAAAACAGAAAGGAACTAAAATTAAGAAATGGAGTTCAAAGGTCCCCACTTAATCGACAGAGAAAGAGAGGGAGGTTTACGTAGTAAATTGGATTTTTCAAGACACGAGATTGGATAACAGAGGAGTTAGCAGGTGGATGGACCATTGTTCAAGTCCCCTTGTAGGTGGTTAAGAAGCAAGTAGACAAGAGACAGGAAGAGCTCTAGAGACATGGGATTGTTTCGAAAAAGACTATTGGTTCTGCTTTTCCTAACATGTTGTTCCCTTTCCAAGTTTGCACGGGGAAAAGAGAACTGGATAGTTGTTCAATAGCATATGCTCAGCTGATAAAAGACTGCACTACTTTCAAGTTATGCAGGCTTGTGCTTGTGCTTGTGCTTGAAAGAAGGAAAAGTTGAGAAGAAATTATCAAATTAGTGAAGCTTCTCTTTTCCATCTACAATAGGAATGGGAACAGTAATCATCGCACTATTACTATACTTTTTTTTTTTTGAAATTTTAAGAAATAATATTAGCAAAAGAAAACGGTGAAGTCTACAATGTACAATATATTACAACCTGCAAGGGAAGAAAAGGGGAGAAACTTACTATACTTCAGATTGCTAAATCTGCATATCGGACTAAAAACATGATCGTGATCAGAAAAATGCCTTCTTCTTTGCTTTACCTGAAGTAATACATGATAGACCAAACATTTCAACATTATCTGAACTGCAGAGAAACTACAACTAGAGGTGTCAAGTACACATGGTTAAAGCTTTCTGCTGTGATCACCATCCTTAGCATTCATATCACTGTCAGAAGTCGGTTTCTGAAAATCAGTGTCATGTCAGGTGAGAAAGTAAGCAAGCCCCTTGCAATCGCCAGTAAAACAATATACAGTTATGAAGGGCCGATGGTGCAGATGGATTATAGAAGAACCTGAACAGCATTTTCTTACATTTCTCTGTCAGAAACATTGGCGAGACCTGCACTCAAGGTTTCTGTGTAGGTCTCCAAGCAGAAAGAGTGTAAATAATTCGACCCTTCCATCCTTGCAACAGCCACTGGCCATCTTCATCAATTAGAAAGTCTTTGTAGTAAAGATGCCTAACTTTATCATATGCAACCTTCAATACCTCCCTGTCAAAAGGTTCCTGCACAAACCCTGCCCTCAGGCAACGAACCTGCCATTGCTTATATGTTTCTGGCCTCTCCACTCTCTCCCAGCCCTCACAAGCTATAACATTCATGGCCTCCCTACCAAAGATCTCCTTCTCAATCAACATCCTCTGAGGATTCTCACTAGGGACAATAGTTTCCAGCATATCAAATAATGCAGAAAAATGAAACAAAGCCTCTCGGAATCGAGTAACAAAGAAGGGAGCATTATAGGCCCCATTTACAATTCCATGGATGAAAATAGTAGGATTAATCTTCCTTATGAAATTAAGAACCATATTTCTTGGGCTGTCAACTGAAACTGTCTCATCGAGTAAGTTCTTAGCCCGATACAAGCAGGTAACAACAACAATCTCATCCTTATCAATCTTCAGTTCCTCAAGTTGTATTGTTTCCCATTTTTTGGCTATAGCATTGTACTGAAATGGGACATTGAACTTCTTGGCATAATCTGCTAAGCGCCGGCCTGTTTCTTCGACTCGCTCCGCTGGTCGGAAGCCTGGCTGGGGAAAATCTATTCCTGTAATTCTAAGCTTCGGTGGCCCGCCTGATCTCCATGACAGTCGCTGAATAAGAGTAGGCCACTGAAAACCATAATAAACTCCAAAATCTATAACATGAACCTTGGCTGAATTTTCTGAAATATTCATTATTGTCCTGTTGCTGACAAAATTGGTCAGCTTTCTGAAAGGGCATGCAGCGAGAACAAGATGATAAGCTTTCAAGATATCTGCAGCAGTTGTTCTCTTACTAACAAGGCCTTTATAAATCTGACTACCAGTTCCTGCTAAACGTGCTTCAAGACCATTAGCAAAGCAATGAGCTAATCTCTGATTTCCATCCCCAAAAGGAAAGGAATGTTGCCTAATCTCCTTTAACAATTCACTTGCACTCCTGGAATCATCAGCAGCAACAGCTTGTGCACAACTAATCATTAGAGTTCTTAGATCCACCACTTTCTTCTTCACACCGCGTTTCTTACCAGAACCCTTTCCACCATTAGAACCCTTTGACTGTCCATTCTGGTCATTTTTTAATCCAACGTTCCTGAAGGTTTCACAAAGAGCTGTCAAGTCTGATTTACCTTCTCCAGCAGAATATAGCAGCATTCTCTCATATGCATCTGATCTTAGATCAGATTCTGAATAAGTGGCCTGTTGTTTACTACTCCTCTCTTCTTTTGTATCTTCATCACCTCTGTGCAGATTCTTCCTTCCTCTCGACTCACGAGGTGACATATCCCTATCATCCCTTTTCTCTAACTTGATTGCAACCTCACTAAGCCTTCCCTTTGAATTCTCAGAGAAAACCCCACTGGACCCTGCATTAAGAAACAATCCATCTACGCTTGGAAGAAACTTGCTAGCCTCCTCAACACCCTTCCTGAATTGCAATATGGATTGGCTCTCGCCACTCCAATCAGAGATTTTAAACGTGCTGCCTGGAGAATCCACCAAAGCATCCCCACTGGTAGCTAAACTATTTGAAGAGGTGTAAGATGATTGTGATACTACACTAGGAGCACGAAAAGCTCGTGATTGTAACAAATCCTTATGTTTTGGGTTCATAATCCATAAACTATCCTCTAAATAACCATCAGTGATCTTACTACTAACGCTAGGACTGCAGTTAGAACTGAAACTATCACAAACAGTCTCACCAGTTTGATTGGAAAAACCTTGGTTAGGCTCTGGAGAAGGAGGGTACTTCTTGCCTAAAACCTCATAGAAGGATTTCTCTGCAGCTTGAAGACCCAAAGAGTCTTGAAGCATGCAAGTCTTATCCTCCATATCTTCTTCCATAAGCATCTGGCTTATGTACTTCAAAACAGTATCAGAAAAATCACAATCTTCAGGAGAATCTTCTTCTTGGGTTACATTCGAGTAAGGTGTTGCATTACTCGGTCCCGCATCAGGTGGAGAGCATTGAAACTCTCTGAAACTGTGATCTACAAAACTATTCTCGAATCTGTGTCCAGAGACAAGATTCTTATTTGGTAGAACAGACAAAGGTTGACTCCTGAATTGGACTCCGTTCATCGAACTCGAATAACCTCTGAAGCGTGGATCCATAATTCCCAAGCTTCTGAGACAAGAATTGCAAATGCTTCAAAGAACCCAACTTCCAGTGAATGAATAGCTTCGCCCCAAAAGAAGAAGACAAGCACAGCCTATGATTTAAGTGCCAACTCTGCTTTATAAAAAAACAATAAGAATCAAAAACAAGAAGAACCCAAAAACCAATAAACACAAAGCTTCAAGCTTTTCGTTAACTAAATAGAAAAAACAAAGAAATCCCATCTTTCTCAAACAAAAATCCCATCTTTGCAAGTAAAGTTCAGAACTTTGCAAGACCCAACTCGTCGATTGGATCTTGATTGGATCTGTAAAGAAAAGAAGAATGAGGGGCTGAAGAAGGAAGAGCCGAAGATGTGAAGTTGTGAATGATGGCTGGCGGCGTGAAGTTGTGAATTAGGGATTTGGGTATGTATATATATATAATGGCAAAATTGTAATTACTATATAACGGATAAACGGGTAAATGGGTATGGGGGTGGTATCCCCATACCCGCCCCGATACCCGACGGGTATTTTGGTTAACCCCCCATACCCGCCCCACGGGTAAAAATTTGCTCCCCATATCAGCCCCCGTTCGGGTAATTTTATCGGATACCCATCGGGTTCGGGTACAATTGCCATCCTTACATGCAAAAGGTAATTCATCTAGCTAAAATGTTATTCCTTACATATTTGCATCTATGAACACTTTTAACTGGCTGCCTTTAATTTGCAAGGATTCATATGAGCTAAAAATGATGTATTGCCCTTTGCTATATTTAGGATTTGTGTCAGGCATATATTTCACAACTGGGTTGGGAAATGAAAAGGAAAGACCTTAAGAAGTAAGCTAAGAGATGGAAGGGGGATATAACACCAAAGGCGATGAAAAAATTAAACAAGAATAAAAAGAATGCAATGGGATAGAGAGTTATTTAGAATGGGGATAAGAAGAATGAAGTGACTAAAGAAGATGACATACATATTGTCTGATTCAGGAAGGAGCAGGCTTAAAGTTATAAATAATACGAAGGTATCTTTGTAATCATGCTATTAGTGTCATTTTCCATGCCAAACAATGACTAGATGCATATATGGATGATTGTTATCATATAGGGAGGTTTGTAAAAGTTTATAATAATGTCCTACAACCATTAGAGGGCAAAAATTCTGACCATCAAACACGCATGAGGAGATACATCCACTTTTGGAGAGACTTATTCCTGGTAGACCTAAGAAGAATAAGCAAAAGATAAAGATGAACCAAAGCAAGTAAAAAAATCCTTATAGACTATCACAAAAGGGGTAATTCCAACTATGTGGCAAATATGGAAAAAGTTGTCATAACAAGAGAAACAACAAATCTGGTCCACTTATTTCGAGTCAAGATGGAGCTGAGGTTTGTTATTTAACATAAATTTTTAATTTATTTTATTTTGGTAATTACTAATTGATATGTCAATACTGGATAGCCATACAGGCCTAATGAAGATCAAATAACAAAAATAATTTTATCTCAACCACATTCTTCAATTTCCAGTAGATAGCCTTGAAAGTTAGTGGAGCTAATGTTAGTTTAATACAATTGTCAAGTACCATACATTGTTATTAATGTGTATTAGTCTTCTATTTATTAGTTACATCAATAATTGATTATTTTATCCTTTTTTAATAGTCATCTGTAGCTTTACCTCCATTATTGGGTCAATTAATCTAAATACATTTCAATTATCATTCTGACCAAAAGAGTTAAGGTGGAAGGAATCCCTAAGAATCACATCATAACAATTGCAAGAGTAGGCTTACAAACAAAAAGCGATTAGAAATGTAATCCAATAAGCTTGTAATATTCAAATTGGAAGTTAACAAAGCGTAAATGATAAATAGTTGTGCATGAGTTAGTTGTGGAGAATTTTGGATGGATCCACTATCTTTTGGGTGCATAATGTCAATTTTGCATGTAATTCTGGTTGAATACAATTCTGACTTTATATATAATTCTAGTTGACGATTATGGTCTATAGAGAATTCTGGTTGGATCCATTTTGTATATTTTTGAATGTATATCTTGGTTGGATCCATTTTGTTTACGCATACATTCTGTTTGGATCTACTGTGAAGTATCCTAGGAACATTCTGGTTAGATCTATTATGTTAGAATTGCAATGTTGATGATATAACAAAATTGCAATATTATATTAAATGAATTTAAGCTTTTCAATTTTACGAATGTCAAAGTTACAAGATCATATATTTATGAATGCCAAATGGAACTTTGCATATTGTCTTTTTTTTATTGCCTCCTTAAACATATTGTCACAATTTAAACTTCATTTTTAATATAAATACATATGTACTTAAATATGAATAGATTAAGCTAAAATATATTGATTAAAGCTTCATGTACAAGACTAA
>JANKOD010000005.1:33708880-33719395 GCA_026284645.1 Erythroxylum acuminatum | reverse complement strand
CAAAGAAATCCCATCTTTCTCAAACAAAAATCCCATCTTTGCAAGTAAAGTTCAGAACTTTGCAAGACCCAACTCGTGGATTCTACTCAAAGTCAACTAAAAACCATTGACAGCTTCGAAAATGAATCAACTGATAGCAAACTAAACAGAGAACCAAAACCTTAACTACCACATGAACAGACGACCAATAACAAGAAGAGACAGAGATAAGTAAAGACTAACTTGTGGGAGTAATTTTTAAACAAAAAGAATAAAAACAGAGAGAGACAACATGTCTTTTAACTCACGTTAACTGATAGATCAGACCCGTCTATCTTTCTGGTGCCAATGCTAGCGGCTCTAGCCCGAAACTTCTCCACTTCATCTCCATTTGACCGTAACCTTAAGAGCCAGCGAATCAGCTTCTGACAAATGTCAGCTAAAACATTTCATTCACTCAAATGACCCTCAGCTTCAGTTGGCCTTTATATGAAATTACTTAATTGCCCCTGAAAGCAGAACACACGTGGCTATTATGATTGGCCGCCTTAGTCGTGAAGAGCGAAAAAACGCGAAAGTGATGATATTTTCAAGTTTAAGATTGTTTAGCAAAGGTTGACCTTTAAGCCTACGTGGACAGCTGACCGGTCTTGTTTGGTGAATGTAAAAGTTGACATTGATACTGTTTCGCTAATTTTCGTGTTCTTATTTTTATAATATTGTTTAGTTTTTAACGAATTAGTATTAAATAAATTTATTATTATTACTTATAAATTCGTAATTCAAAACAAATAGAATTAAGTAAATTTCATAACTGAAGAATTGCATTATGGATCAGTTTTTTTATTATTTTAAATAAACAATTAATTTTTAAATTAAAAAATAATATTTATGATCCTTTATATCATTTATTGTTTTTTATTTATAATCCGTGATTTAAAAGGTTTGAACTTTCAGTTTTCTAACAACATCCAAAAGCAAGATAATTACTTGTTCTGTACATGTTCCAAGTTCCTTGGACGACGGGTACAACGAACGTAACATCAAGGTTTAGACACACCAATTTAGTGAAGATGCCATTTTTGGAGTTCTGTTTAGGATTTTGAAGGTATAAAAAGAGAGCCTTTGAACCCTTATTCTTTATCTATCTTACATGTTTGGACCTTATGCTTCATCGGCTCCACAAAGCATGGAAAACAGTGACAGGAACTTGTACCCTGTCCAGAAAAGCAAATCCTCCAAGAACTTATGCCTTTTAAGTGCAGTGCAGTGCAATGTGACAGGAACTTGTACCCTGTCCAGAAAAGCAATTCCTCCAAGAACTTATGCATTTTAAGTGCAGTGCAATGTGACAGGAACTTGTACCCTGTCCAGAAAAGCAATTCCTCCAAGAACTTGTGCCTTTTAAGTGCAGTGCAAGCATCAAAGAAATATACTTTCTATAAGCTATTCATCTTTTGTTTTTGTACATATGTTTCAGCTATTTGGAAAATCATTCCAAGATTTCAGTAATCCTACAACAATTAACAAAGTTCTCAATTTCAAAGATCATACTTGGGAACAAAATGAAATCAAAACCAAACAAAACTGCAAAATGGATTCAAAATAATGTCACCATGATCATCACAACACTATTAGACAATGATTTAAAAACAATTAACCAATATGATACAGGCGTATATAAATGAGATCATTCTCATTTAGCAGCCAATCTCGTATTGCCAAGGGTTGAATTCTATTGATTGAATGTCAGTCTGTTCTATGTTGTCTGAAGTATCTATGGCAGCACGATGTTGATTATACTTCCCATTGAACTGGTACACTTCCAGGTCGCCCCAAGGTGTTGGATGAATATCACTGGTTTGATCGAACCACCTAGGTGTAAACTGTTGCCCTTTAGCCTCCCGGTTTCTTTTTTCGGCTCTCTGTCTTTCCTCCAAACTGAAACAAAGGTAAATAAGATCTTTAGTCGTGCTTCAAACATTCATGCTCCAACTTTAGGTTTAACCCGGCTAACTTTTGAAACCAAAATCATTTATCTCGTGTTTTCCAGTATAAATAGCAGATAATCAACATACGGTGCGCTATGGTCCTACTGGCCCCAATTTAATGAAATGCTATAGACAGAATAATCACACAGAGAACCATGAATCAATATAAATAGGTAGAGAGAGATAGACCTGCTTTTCTCATGACCAGCTTTGGACATATCACCCATTTCAAGAGCATATCTATCCGGACGTAACCGAGAATCTGATGCCAATAACTTCTTAGGAGCCGTGTCAAAGCTGTTCATCTTGTGTGCAAAATAAGTATATTGGTACTTATCATTTTTTGGAGCATCTGCAACTCTCCAAACCTGCAAGATGCTAATGTTAGAAATGGCCAAATTTATCAAACAACATTAAGACAGCTACATATCAATTACCATGGAAATAAAGGGTCAGATATTTGATATGCCCACTTACAGCAAATATAAACTAGCTGTCCCTAATGTTATGAAAAAAAGCCTTAAATACCGAATATAAACAGTTACTCAACAAAAGATTACCTTGTCCATTAACCAACAAAGAGATACCAGTAGCAATTTCAGCACCCAATAATACACTCTAAAATAATGGACAGGCCATTTAGAGATACAAATATGTAGAACAGGCTACATACGTACAGAACACAAGGATCCAGTCCATAAACAAAGCTTGGAAGATGTGTATGGTTTTCACCCTCATGTGAGAGGTAACTCGATGGAAGTACTTAAAATCACTTCAGGAAGAAAGAAGATTAACAGCACGAACAAGGTTTGCAGAAACTAAAAACTAACCTCTTTTAGCTCAGTTCCTGGGCTTGGTTCCCCTTCCAAATCACAGGGTTGGTAACTCATTGCCTCGTTCCACTTTCCAGTCATCAAAATCTTAGGCTCCTCAGCAGCATTATAAACATAGCCATCCACCTCATAGCGACCAGCTCTGAAATATGTTGAAGATAAATATGGACAGGTTAAGGAAAATGAAAAAGAAAGCAGTGATGAGCCAATCAGAAAGAATGCAAGTGTGTTAGTGAGCTTTCAAATAAACCCTCCCTTTGAGTTGCATTACCGACGTAATCTAGTCAAGATTCAATTGATTAACCGAAGTATATGAATATAAGTGTGGAGACAATATAATCAGTCAGAAATATTCTTTTAGTGAAGTACAAGAAGCAAACCAAAAGGACTAACAGGACTTCTTTTCACGAGAACAGTGTATCAAAACCAGCAACATTATAAACACAGGCCACAAGAAAATATGCAGGAACTATCAGAAAGGAAAGTTCATACCCAAACCAACCGCAAGGTTGAAAGTATAACACAACTTTGTCCCCTGTGGTCATGTTTGTCAGGACCATCTCTCCAGGAGAGTCAATCCAAGTTCGTCCAAAAATTAAGTTGCTAACTTTTGTTAGAGGAGGCACCAAATCAAGTACTACACCATCTCTTTTGAGGGTCACGCGTGTCCTACATACAAAATTTTATTTAGTTCAAAAGTAAAAACCAAATTTAAGTAGCCTTCAATCAAATGAAAAATCGTGCTTTTGATCATTCGTCGCAAACAGGCACAAATGGGTTATTCATATGAAAGGTATGTCCAATATTTTAAATATGTGTGTAGAGGAATCTTCAAAGACATGGAAAATCTCAAACTTTTACAGTCATGAGAAAGTTGGAAAACTTATATCAGCAATGACAATTGCTGAATCAACGAAATTAGAAGATCATTAATTATCAAAATATTATAGCAGTCAATATGGTATATGCAAGACCAAAGTTCCTCAACAAATCAAACAACTAATGACAATTTTAAGTACTGATTATTAGTCACAGGAATGACATACAGTCTACAATGGCACCAAACAGCACAATATACAATTTCACTTTTCTTCCAGCAAGATTGCAGAATAAATTCAAACATGGAAAAAAAATGAACCATGGACTTCCGGATTTCTTCAAGCAATGAAATAGACTCAATGGGCAGTTTATTTCAAGTCCCAAACCTTTTAAAACTATCCTGGTTGCTAAGAGCTCATAATAATGGCTATAATTTCCAATAAATTACATAGCAGAAATATTTTCTTATTCCCTCTCTCATCTTCTACCCATAAAAGAAAAAAGGAAATCTAGACAGCAGAAGCAGTGCTATAGAAAGCAGGAATTGTATGACATTACATCCAAAACTTTCAAAATCTAAAGCAAACCATTAACAGAGACCCTTTTACCTTCCAAGAGGATAAATCTCAATTGAGTTCCCCAAAAACTTAGTTTTGACCTTTGAAGTTATATCATAAGTGAAATGCTCATTTTCAGCATGTCCAGCACTTATTGGAGGATGATGACTTACCTGTAAGAAGAGAAGATTCAGAAAAGAGAAAATTTACCACATTAATAAATATTTAAGATATCAGAAGACTTCATCTATATAAATTGAATCTAAGAACGAATAAAAAAAAGCTAAAGATAACTGATAATTGGGAAAGTTTGCCCGCAGCACTCACCTGCTCTGATATAAATGTAAGGTTTCCATGATTGCTCAGTTCATAAGTCTCACCGAGAATAGGATTAAATGGCTTCCAAGTGCGTTGATAGGCATAGTAAACAGATATAAAAAATGATGCTGTAATGAGATACACAGTTAGGCCACTTCAGAGAGAAAGAGAGAAAGAGAGAGAGAGAGAGAGAGAGAGAGAGGCAAGAAAGCTCTCACCAGCATACACCATGCGCAAGTAGGGATCCTCACATTCATCGGCAAGATCTAGCAAGTAGGAGTATTCCATCAACTGTGACAAACAAAGTATATGTAACATTTACACCACTGAAAACAACTTTTAGATTTTTGTTGAACAGCAGAACCAAGAACTTGAACACAAAAATTTGGTATAATGGAATAACCTCTGCCATTTTCTGCAGCATTGACATTGGCTCAAAAATGAGAACAGGAAGTGTCACCATCGATGTAACATCAGATCCTATATACTTCTGCATCATCTTCCAGTAACTGTCTCGATCCTGGAGAAAGCATGAGACTTAGACACTGAACACACAAATTCAGATGCATATGCTAAGAAGCACGTATTCAAACATTTTTCTCCAATTATAAGAATAGTTGATCCTTTAATTCCACCTAAGTACAGAAAGACATTTCTCACATCCTAAACTCAAGCAAACAACAAGCATCTATCTGGAACTAAAATACCAAGCATGTAAACATTTTTGAACTTTGGGAAAACCTGCAATTTTTGTCTGAAAATGCAACTGACAACAACGATCAGATTGAGCAAACATTTACAAACCGCCAACTGTTTGTTATTACTGTTTCTATTCTTATTCAATTTGAAACCATACAAAACCAAGTATGTAGCTTACCTCCTGCTTCCATCTTCCTCTCTTTGCTTCCTCTTCAGCATCTTCTGTTCCTCCTTCTGGATTGATAACTTCTAATCCTTCGTACCCAACTAAACTGCGAAACAAAACCACCCAGATAAGATTTCCATAACGTGCCATTTCTTCTTCGCTAGCGAAAAAGGATCAATAAATCCATTCGTAAAAGTACATCACATCAAGAGCGTTCACTATTGCAGAAAACAATCTTATATGAGAAGGACCTCTTAACAGGAACGGTAATTGTGAAGTAAAGCAAAATGGAGTAACAATCAATGACGGATCAATCAATCGGGAGTTACTTCAACCAAAAACCAAATCGATAACGTCAAAACGAAACGAAATTATAAGCAATGTACACGGACCCATTTTACACAAAATCGAAACAGCTAAAGGATCAAAAACGATAAACAGATCTCAATACCCGTTAACCGATCTGCTCATGGCGCTGCCGAAATTGGACAAACTGGAAGCGATGGAGGCGAAGAAACCACCGCCGGTTTGCTGTTTGGGATCATCAGAAGCCATATCGCTACGAAACAAACCCTATCCAAACACAGACTCTTCTTTTCTCTAGAGCAGCAGACCCCAAATGGTACAAAGAAAACAGAAAGTCAGAGGTTGGTATGTTTATATATACAGATTACAGAGAGAGAGAGATTCAGTTTTGTAAGAGAAAATAAAAATTAAAGACAAAATAAATATATGTTTTGGTCTCGATGGTTTGAAGTGAGAAATGGGGAGATATTTGCGTACACCAAGCGTTGTTGGCCCACGCGCTTTGCTTTGTTTGACGCGCCTAAGCAAGAGGGTTAGTAGGCTGGCTGTCGGCTGATCAAACTAGCCGGCGAGATACTGTTTGGGCGTCGCCCACTTGTTGGTTAGCTCTGTTTACAATAACAGGATAGACACGTGTTGCTTAGCGATTGGGCTGTTATTGATTAATTGGTTTGGGTTGTATGGGAATGGGAATGGAACTTTAGGACAACGTAGTCATGTGGGACAGATAGGCTGCCTGATCTCCATTAGCAAAAATTTGCTGGTCTACGTAACTTTTCTTAAAGACATGTTGTGGTGTCAAAACAAAAACTCCATGGCATGACATTTTGTTTGGAGATTGCAATGAACCGCGACCTAACTCTTAGCCGAATTTAATAATTTTTTATATAAGATTTTAAAAATAATATTATCTTTTTAAACCGTTTTGTTTTTCTAAAATTACGCTCGAACTAGACAAAAGCTATCAAATCGGGCTTGAACCTAGCAGGCCCAGCCTGATTTGACCTATTATTGTTCCCGAGAATTGTGTAAAAGAAAATCAACTCATTGTCATCGTCGATAGTGTTGATTAATCATAAGGGTAGCAATTGGGCCAGGCCCGAGTCGATTCGAAAGTTAATAGGCTAAGCTGGATTGATTGGGCCTTGTGTCAAGACTCGAACCTAATTTTCTAGGCTTAATTTGATCGAACCAAAGCTTAACTCTTAAAAATAAAATAACGTCGTTTTGCATTTTTAATTTTTAAAAAATAACTGGGTCAATCTTTTAAAATAAAACGACGTTGTTTTATTAAAAATGAAGTCATTTTGTACTTTTAATTTTTAAAAAGTGACCGGGCAGAATTGAGATCAAGCCCGTTGTTCGAAGCCGATCAAACCATAGACTGGGCTGGTTCTAATAAACAGGTCCAATTTTAACCCAACCCATTTTCATCCTATGCCCAAGCAACGTCATATCCCCCTTCAGGCGGAGAGACAGTCTTCTGGGTAGCTTAGAAAAGAACTAGAGTGTTAAAGGTACTAAAGCTTGCTGAACGTGTAACTCAACAATTCAGACTGATAAAGAAATAAGAAACATTGGTCTCCAAAGCTGTTCCAAACAGGTTCATAAAAATAAAAAAATAAATAAAAAGAGATAAGCATTTTTTATAATTTAAAAAATTATAAAATTTCTCTTATTTTTAAAAAATTTTATTTAAAACTTTTTTAAAATTTCAGTTCAAAATAAAAACAAGAAATTGAGTATAAATATCTAACCAAATATCATTAAATTAATTTTTAAACTTGATTTAAAATAATTAAATTTGACTTAAAATTATTCATTTAAGTCAAATTTAATTAATTCGGATCTGATTTTAAAAATAAATTAAATCATTATGAAAGTAATATTTAATTTATTAATTTTTAATATATATTTTATTATTTTTAACTAAAGTCTAAAAAGATATTTTTTAAAATTTGATAATTTTAAAAATTAAATTTTAAATTACAACGTATCTAATAAAAACATTTTCATGCGGTTTTTAAAACATTAGTTTTGATCAGTGAAAGGTATTCTAGTCACCTATGTTTTGTCTTCCATTTCTTTCGAAGCAACTCTCCTCTTTCTAGACAAAGTGTATTTGAAAAAGAAATTAGATAGATATTACAGTTTTGCTCATTTTAAAAATTAATATTAGTATTTTAATTATCAAAACATATATCACTGTATTCAAATTTCCACAAAAAAAACTCTTTTAAATATTTATTAAGATATTTTTAATAAATATTATCATATTGTTAATTATCGTATACCCTATCACATTTGTGTTATTCGTATAACTTGGTTTTAATAACATTCTTGATACAACATTTTCCATAACTAGCATTATAAAACAAAATTAGAGATGGGCTTGGGCTCGACCTAACCCGACCTTTCCAAGCCAAGGCCCAGGCCCAATCCAGGGTCCAATAAGACCTAGCGCCGCAAAACCCAAACTCTAGCCTAAACTTGCCGACTTAGTATGATAAATTTTTTTAACTAAATGCACAAAAAGAAAACGTTTTCAACAAAACGACGTCGTTTTATTTAGAATAGTCAAGCCTTAGGCAAAATTGTGAATACTGTACCAGATTTGACACCGGTTTTGGTTCAACTACAGTACTGTACCAATACCGGTTAATACCGGGTTCTTTTTTAAATTTATAAATAGTCACTGAAATTTTTTAAAATTTGCAAAATAATCTATTGGAATATTGTACTGTATACTTTATAAGTTTACATCAACTATGTCTCCAAAAATCATAATAATAAATATTAATCACAACTAATATAAAATAACAATAATTTTTAAATATTTCACATATAAATAATAACCACAATTAATATGAATAAAAAAGATAGTCATCATCATATAAATATAAAATTAAAAATAATACAAAGTATTTAAAATATTACAATAATACAATTTCATCATTTTAATAAATAATAATTACATCTCATTACATCATTTGAGAGTAATATTTTAATACAAAGTATTTAAAATATTACTCTCAAACTGTTACAATTTACAACAAGAGTTCATGATGAGGAAACAATCAAGTAAAAGTTAAACCTAAAACGAAAACATTTACAATTACATTACATATATAGAATTTCACATAAACATCAAATATAAGTAAAATTAAAAGAAGAGGAAAAACAAAAACCTAGAACGACATTCAATCGTCTACGAAAGGATACTCGCTATAACTGCACTGACCTCAATTGCCATTTGGTATAAAATTCTCATCATTGAGAGGAGCTTCATTATCATTATCATTCAAATTTAATGCACCAGATGACATGTCAGTGCTTTCTCATCCAAGAATATCTTCTAAATCATTAACATCTACCAAATGACATGTCAGTGCTTTCTCATCCAAGAATATCTTCTAAATCATTAACATCTACCAAATTCGGTTATTTAGAAACTCAATCCGACAAAAGATCAATATTATCAATAGAAATTGAATCAGCTGAACTACTTGTGCTATTAAGACTTCTAGTAAAAATAAATTTTAATTATTAGAAAATTGTAAGAAATTATATCGAAATTAATAATGATAATAACTAACCTTTCCCGAAGCTTTAAATTGTAATAAACAAAAACCAAGTCATTCAACCTCTTACGCTCCAATCTATTCATTTTCATGAAGTGGATAAATTCAAATGTGCTACAGTCTCATTCACAGCCTGTTGCATTTACACATTGACCTAAAATCTGAATTGCAAAGCTTTTCAATTCTAGAACACCATTTTCAAATTGATATCACTAAGAAACTGTAAGTTGTAAGATAAAAAAAGTAGTGTTATAAACAAAATAAAGTGATAATTAATTTTCAACAAATAAGAAAAATGAAACAACTAATATCTGGATAAAGTTTTCCTCTTTGTCGAACAGCAATCAGTATTCCAAAAAACTATAAAACAACTTATAAAGCTCAATTTGTGAGCTTAAGAGATCTTGCATCGCATCAATTGTAACACCCCACTCCCGCAAGACTTGAACCAACATCGATGGGTGATATTCAAGTCCGTGCCCCGCGAGGGTGACGTGTTAGATTACTTAGTCAGTCAAAAACTTAGTATATTTTTTTTCTTTCAAGCGTACACGAAAATCAGTAATCGAAAATTTGGGCCCACTTTTATTTAGAAACATTTTCATTTACAAAAGTTACCAACATTATTCAAATATCATAATTTCGTTAATCACTAGGGCCCATTCCAAAAACAAAACATATTACACTTTGATCAATCTCTTTTGCAAAACCTTTTTTTCAACTGGAAAGTTATACACAACAAATATATTTAAATACACAAAATACAATAATTTGCAGAAAATACAATTCAGTACGAAAATAAAGAAATACAATGCAGATGTGAACTGATCCCGACCTCTATCTTTCCTTTGCATGTAGTAATTATACTCCTATTTGCCTAACGAGGTATTCTTCTGAGTCTTAAAAAATATTTGCAAATTTTGGGTGAGTTTTGCAAACTCAATGAGTGACCATCATCGATGGCTCACCTAGTCACATAACACATAATCACATTCACAACATTTCACACTTCACATTCAATAGATATAATCACTCATATTATGCATATGCAGTGCACATGAGACCTACTTTTCATTTATTATTTTGTTGTGATCGAGTACCTAAACTGTCTCATATAGGGCTCATTAATAACTGTCCCTTATCCGTTTGAGGGATATAGGGCCCATTAAACGTTGAGCCTGAGGCTCTGATTCATTTTTGACCTCAAAGCTCATTTCCACTTGTTGAGCTTTAAGCTTTGATCGTTGGCTGCTCTGGTCACAACAT
>JANKOD010000005.1:33678359-33692408 GCA_026284645.1 Erythroxylum acuminatum | reverse complement strand
AAATTTTATGCGAACCCCACATAAATAAATGGCTGAGATTTACTGGACACAATAAAATACTAAAATATTAGACAAGGAATCTGAACAGAACGTTATCTATTCTCTCGGTTAATTCCCCACTAACTACAGTACACTCCTTTCCTTTTTGTGTTAAAGCTTTTTTTTTCCACTACGGAGTCGACTCCTTTGCCAGAAAATAACCGGAACACTAAGAAGAAATGCTTCCGGACACAAGGTGAGGATGATGACAATCACCTCCCAAGATCCTTTCGTGGCACGCTTCTACAGACGAGTTTCTAAGAAGAAAACACTCAGATCAACGATAAGCTGGATATAGAGTTGACAGATGAGGACGTAACAATTAACAACGAAGTGTTTATTCCATCAATCCAGTTTTCTGCAAAGATACACTGTCTGCTGAAAAGACCATGGAGAAATGCCATTATTGTGAAGTTACAGGCCGCCGAATTGGTTACTTGACAATATGCTCCAAACTGCAGGCGCTTTGGAAAACCGTGAGAGATTTCAAGGTTATTGATCTGGTAAATGATTTCTATCTGATTAAATTTAACAGAGACACAGATTTGCAGTCGGTATTATCGGTAGGCACTTAGACATTACCTTACCATTCAATCTTGGACGCTGAAGTTCAGGGGTGAGGAGCACGTTATACGAAATGTTATTGCCTGGGTAAGGCTTCCGGGAATCCCCCTGAAGTATTTTCATAAAGGCATTCTTTGAAAGATTGGCATGTTGCTTGGGCATGTCATAAAGATCGATTACTCTACTGAAAATGCATCCAGGGAAAAATATGCGAGAATGGCCGTTGAAATTGTCCTTGGTAAACCTTTAGTGCCACAAATAATGGTGGATGATGTTTGTGTTCAGGTGGAGTATGAAGGTTTACCTACCATATGTTTTATGTGTGGGAAATATGGGCACGTATCCAATGTTTGCACAGAGACCACGCAATAAGAGGAGATGCCGAGCCGTTTGTAGACAGTTTCTACGGAGCCTATTAGAGCAAATGTCAGGGAAGCACAACAGAAGGAGATGGTCGAACTTGTAAAACCAAGCTATGGTCGGTGGACATGGGCGGAGCCACGGTGGGAAGCCCACTGCTCCCCCACTTGCCCCTAAACATTTTTAATTTAAAATTATTATTTTAAATTTTAATTTCATAAAAATTTTAAAAATTTGCCCAATTAAATTAATGGTGACAACAAAATATTATTATAGTTATATTAAGATATCAAATAAAAAATAAAATCTGAGTCCATCTATTTTTATTAAGATTACTATTATTTAAGCCCACGACTTTTTTTAATGAAAGCCTACAAATAGGGAGATAAAAATTATATGTTTAATTGACTTTTTTTTATTCAGATTGTTCTACTCTTTTAACTTCTTCATCACACTACTTTTTGTTTTTTTGGCTTTTCTTCTCCTAACTCCACAAGGACTACCACACTCAAAGCAAAAAACAATAATCTATATTGAACGCAATTGTGGAAAGGATTCTCCCGCAGGCCTCACCCCATTCTAGTGCTGATAGGTAAATTCTCACTTCTTTTTTTTGGAAGAATATATAGTACGTATAATTTAGAGATGGGTTCTTGTAAGTTGTAATAGAGTTGTACAGTTTTAATCTTTACATTCTTTTAGACTTTTAGTGAAGATGTAAGATAAGATTTCTCATTGTAGACGAAAAATCGTAGCATATAAAGTCGTAAAAATGAAAAAAAAAACAGTACAAACTATCTAGCACTAGTAATAATAGGGATAAAAAAAGTATCCTAGATGCCCTTATGAATAAAAATAGATGAGTTCAGATTTTATTTTTAATTGATATCTTAATATATCTATAATTGTATTATTATTTTTTGTCACCAATTAAATTAATAGGGGCAAATTTTTAATTTTTTAATGGAATTAAAATTTAAATTAAAAAAATTTCAATAATATAATAGTACTTTAAATATTTTACCCCCACTCAAAATAATTTCTGGATCCGCCCCTGTCGATGGATCATTACTTCGAAGAGGGGCCACAGCTGGGCAAGGCCAGACTCGGGCAGTCAAGGGACACTGTCCAAGAGTAGTAATGATGGAAGAAAACATGGGCTCTATTTTGAGAGCAAAGATCCTCTGTCCAATATTACTCTATCTTATTCTGTCTATTGAATTTCAGCTATTTATTTATGTGAGCCCCGTATCTATTTATGTGGGTCCCGCATAAATGAATGGTCAAGATTCAATTGGACAGAATAGGACAGAGTAATACTGGACAGATGATCCAGACTCCTATTTTGAGGTGATAACAAATCCTAACAACGAGATTTAGGAGGCAATACTTGACAAAAATCAAATACCGGACTGCTCTACCAAGGAACTGCAAAGATCACACAATCAAAAAAAGTCTACTTATGCTCAGAGTAATATTCCGCGGAAACATCACCCACAAACTCCTCAAGAATCCAGCCTACAGGAATATCCTTCAAGAAATAGTCACCCTGGTCCTACACAAATTTCGACACAGACGCATATTGTCTTAGGCAAAAAGCTCACAGATGCCTAAACAAACTTAAACACAAAAAACAAATCCAATTCCTTTTTAAACTCCCATAAACATTCAGTGATCACCTTACCACCATTAACACGACCACCTGAGACCTCAACCCAACTTTGTCGTGATCACCCAAGTTCTAGTAAACAATTGATAACCACTCAGACACTGCTATACAGAATGGTGTTGACATGGACATTGTCCCCCAGATCATTATCCACCTCCTCAAAGACATTGTTTGGAACAATGAGGTTATACGGACTGTGGGGACTTTGAGAATAAGAATATGGCGGAAGAAAGGGAATCTGCCGGTAATATGGAGGATAGTGAATTTCTGCTTATGGAGGCTGAACACGGCAATAAAGAGACTATGGATATGGAGTCTTAAATCTTATTGTTATATTATGGAGTTTAAATGTATTATATGGAATTGCCAAGGGGTGGCATCACGGCCCAAAGTTTCGTAGGGTTCTTCGACAAACTTGCAAAATGTATTACCCGAAACTTGTTGCCTTATTGCAACCCTGAGTTTCGGGAGAAAAAGCGGATGAAGTCATTCTTTGTAGTGGATTTACAAATTCACACCGAATCGAAGCTGTTGGTTTCATCAGTGGTATATGGATCCTCTGGCAAGACCATTTGAACATTCAACTACTGGAAAACAATTTCCAGTATATTCATCTATTGCTGGAGAAGGCGCAACAAAGTTTCCATCTCACAATAGTTTATGCTAGTCCGAATCCTCAAGTTCGTAGAAGTATTTGACCAAATCTTCTAAGAATAGGACTTCAAATTAATAATCTGTGGTTGATCAATGGAGATTTTAATTGCATTTTGAACGCATCATAGAAAACGACGGGCTCATTGAGGAGGGGAGCTTGTCGGTACTTTCAGGAATGGTTTTTTATTGCATCAATGATCGATCTTGGTTTTCAAAGTCAAAAGTTTACCTGGACATGGGGTATGGTGAGTCAGAGACTGGATAGAGCAGTAAGCAATTTATCTTTTATGGAGCGGTTTCCAAACATTGAGGTGATACATTTACTGAGAGTGGGCTCGGACCATTGTCCCATTCTCACATGCATAGGGGACACCATGACACAATGCAAGCGTATGAGGAGGTTCCAATTTCTAGCGTCATGGTTGATGGACCAGAGTTTCAGGAGCCTTCTCAACAAGGTCAGTACATAGACATTCTTTCACCAATATGAATTCTTTTGTTGAAGAAGTCTCAAGATGGAATGTAGACACCTTTGGCAATATATTTACAAGAAAAGCAAGACTAATGCGACGATTGGGAGGCGTCCAACGAGCTTTGGCCATGCATAGGATGTCGAACTTGGTTCAAGTAGAAGAAGATTTGAATAAGGATTTGGACCTTACACTGGCACAGGAAGAAGTCTATTAGCAACAAAAAACTCAGATAGATTGGCTGGCAAATGGAGGTAAAAATACCTCCTTTTTTCATCGTACGGTGCTTCAGTGTAAAAGCACCAGTAGATTGATTTTTTAAAGAATGGTTCAGGACATATATTAAAAGAACTGGACACATCGTTGATTATTTTACTAATCTATACATACGTAACCAAACCACTTCTAATTCAAAAAACCAAGTCACGCGATTTCCTCACATTGATACGTAGGTGTTGGAAGGGATGGTAGAGAGAGTGGATGAGGAGGAAATCAGGAGGGCCATATACAACATTAAGTAGATGAAAGCCCCCGAAATGGATGACATAAGCCCCAATTTCTTCCAACAATGTTGGAGTGTGGTAGGCTCAGCGGTCTGTCAGGTAGTGCGGGAAACCTTTAACACTTAAAAGCTTCCAAGTCAGTTAAACGAAACTCTTCTAGTGCTTATCCCGAAGAAGGAGCCTGCAGATACTATCCAATTATTTCGCCCCATTAGTCTTTTCAATGTGTTCTATAAAACATCTCAAAGGTTATTGTTAATAGATTAAAGAGCATCCTTCCATCACTTATCGGTCCAGCATAAACAAGCTTTATGCCTGGAAGACAAATTACGGACAACATAATTCTTGCTCAAGAAGTAATCCACACTATGCGGCGTACCTCTGGGAGAAAAGGTTACATGACAATCAAGATCGACCTAGAGAAAGCATACGACATGCTATCGTGAGAATTTATCCATGATACATCACAGCAAACGAGGATTCCCCAGGAGTTAACTAAACTGATCATAGAATGTGTGACATTGTCTAGCATGGCATCTAAACCTTTTGTTCTTCCGAGAGGTATATGGCAGGGTGATCCTTTGTCACCCTACCTTTTTTTCTTATATATCGAGCGCCTAGCTCACCAAATAGGAAAAATTGTGGAACACGGTCGTCGGTCTCCTTTCCGATTTAATCGAAGAAGCCCTCCTATCTCCTATCTGTTTTTTGTGGATGATCTCTTTTTGTTTGCGGAAGTCACACAAGAACAAGTTAGAGTTGTAAAGAAGGTGGTGGAAGATTTTTGTTCCCAATCGGGGTAGAAAGTTAACAGAGTAAACACAGTTATCTACTTCTCACGTAATGTGGGAAAATAGGTCAAAACAGACCTGGCCAATCGACTAGGTTTCCAGGACACTGACGATCTAGGACGATACTTGGGTATGCCGATTCTTATCAGTAGGATCATAAAGAAAATATATGAAGGCATCTTAGAGAAAGTGCAGAAGACACTCTCGGGTTGGTCTGCAAACAGCCTGTCGTTAGCAGGTTGAGTTACATTAGCAAAGACGATGTTACAAAGTCTTCCTTTCTTCGCCATGAAAACAACAAAGTTATCGTATTACATTTGCGACAAGATAAAGCAACAAGTTCGACAATTTATATGGGGTTCATGCTCAACCAATCGGAAGATGCACTTAGTGTCCTGGGAGGATATATATGGCAGAAGAGAAATGGAGGATTAGGCATTCGGAATCTTCATATAATGAATGAAGCTTTTATCATGAAATCTGGTTGGCAGTTGATTTATTACCCTAATAAATTGTGGGTTAAGGCGATACGAGCAACATATAGAGATAAGGAAGTAGTGTCGACCAAGATTAACAAAAGAGGGTCCCCTTTTTGGAAAGCAATCAGCAATATATGAGAGAACCTGTATGATGGATTGGATTGGACGTTGGGCAATGGCAACCTGGCCCGGTTCTAGTTGGACAGATGGTCGACAATTGAACGTCTACTGGTGACATACGCGATGGGTGCTATTTCAGAGGACACTTTCCGAATTGGTAAGTGCATTTGTACATTTGGATGGAAGCTGGAATTGAAGCACGTTCTCTTTGCGACTTCCGACTGGTGTCCTCTTGAACCTCAATTCAGGGCTGCGTCTATTGTTAGGAAATGGTGCAGATGAAGTGTTTTTGGAAACACTTAGCTAGTGGCATGTTTTCAATTAAATCAGCCTATAAAATTTTAATGGAGGAGGAAGTGCATGGACAAATAATTAAGTGGAAGAACATATAGAGGTGGAAGGGGCCGGAAAGGATCAAATTATTCTTGTGGCTAACAGCCAAGGATTGTCTCCCTACAAGATGGAAACCAGCTAGGAGGACTGTAATACATGACATTCGATGCACATGGTGTGAGGAGGATAGAGAGACTCTGATTCATGTATTAAAGGATTGCCGATGGGCAAAACTGATATGGAATCAAATGTTGCAGAGGCAATTTTGGCCTGAACTTTTCTCACTACCCCTTAACGAATGGCTACAACACAATTTGGAAAAAAAGGGGTATTCGGGAGAGTGGGGGATGGGAAATCTGTTTTGGAGTTGCAATCTAGCAATTATGGAACTGAAGAAACAAGCAGCTCTTTCAGATTCAAGGTCATATTCCAGCAGTAAAAGTTAAAGACATCCGAACTAGAGTTCATGAGATTAACATAGTTCGTGAGAAAAATTTGTTTAACTAAATATGGCTACAACAGAACAGGGAGAGGAAATGGCAACCTCTAATGCTTGGTTGCCTGAAGATGAACATAGATGTAGTTGTCAACCCAACAACGGGAGCGACTACAGTTGGGAGACTGTTGAGGAATCACAATGGAGTCTGGATTAAGGGCTTTGCCATTAATATGGGGAGATACAACAGAATGATTTTAGGAAGAATGAATCAATCTTATTCACCACCTTGCTTTGGTTTTATACAGATACAAATATACTTTTGAATAGAATGCAGTATCTACAATTAATCCTAAATATCTTCAATTTTGTTGTAACAGCTGATACGATTTGATCGCAAAGATTGGAAGAGAAATTTGTTGCCGATATGATGGGATATGCTTTGACTTGGCAACTTGGGCTTGTGGACTCAGTTGTGCAATCTGGGTTTGTCCTGATACGGCCCCTCAAGCTGGCTGTCGCTGGCGAATGCCAAGCTTGAATTTCAGGCGCAAAATGGTAGACGTGAGAGAGGTTTGGTGAGTGTATCGGCTGTCTGGTCATCGGAGCTGACATGAGAAACACGAAGGGACCCATATTGATCTTGTTCACGGATGAAATGAAAATCAATGACGGCGTGTTTCATTCGCGAGTGGAAGATGGGATTCAAGCTTAGCTAAGTTGCACTGACGTTATCACAGTAGATGACGGGAGGATTTGGAGCTCAGTGAGGAGATTAGCTATCCAATTTAGCTCCGAAGCAGTATTGGCAACCGATTTGTACTCAGCTTCATTGGAGGATATTGTTACCGACCGTTGCTTCTTCGAGCTCCATGAGATGGGGTTGTGGCCGAGAAAGACAATAAATGCACCAGTGGACTGAAAAGTGTCCCTGTCACCGCTCCAATCAGCGTCAGAGTATGCTTCAAGAGAGGTAGTATGATTTTGATCGGCAAAGGCAAGAAGAGTAGCGAGGCTGTCGGTGAAGAGTTGAATTCCGTCATTGACTGTGTCAGCAATGTATCGAAGGAGACGTTTGACCGCCATCCAGTGTTCGGTGGTCGGAGAGTGGCAAAACTATGACGATTTGTTCATCGCAAAAGCGATATCAGGCCTGGTGAGTAAGAGATATTGCAAACTCCCAATAATTTTCCTGTATTCGCCAATTTCTGTCAATTTCATTCCTGAATGAAGAGTGAGAGGTGGGCTGCTTGCCATGGGTGTTGTGACTGGTTTTGCATCATGCATTTTAGTTTCCTGTAGCAAGTCGAGAATATATTTCCGTTGGGAAAGAAGAATACCATTCTTGTTTTTGACCACTTCAATGCCTAGAAAGTAAGACAAGGTACCCAAATCCTTAATGGAGAATTTCTGTGCCAGTAGGCGTATGTAGTGATCAACGAGTCTTGTATTGTTTCCTGTGACAATGATATCGTCAACATAAACAATTAGGATAGTAGTACCTTTATCATTTCGATTGATGAACAACGATGCATCAGAATAGGAGTTAGTAAATCCTGTTTGCAAAAGAAAATTTTTGAGTGCCTGATACCACGCACGAGGTGCTTGTTTGAGCCCGTAGATTGCCTTCTGTAGTTTTCACACATATGTAGGACGATCAATGTCAACAAAACCCTTATTTGTGCCATGTATACATTTTTTGTAAGAGCGCCTTGTAGGAAAGCATATTTACATCTAGCTATCGTAATTCCCATTCTCTTGTAACTGCAAGGCTTAAAACAATTCTGATTATGGTGGGTTTTACTATAGGGCTAAAAGTTTCAGCATAATCAATACCAGGACGTTGATGAAAACCCTTGGCAACCAGGCGAGCTTTGTATTTGTCAATTGTGCCATCAGAATGTCGCTTGATCCAGAAAATCCACTTGCAGCCAACAAGATTTTGTGAAGTGTCAGCAGGAACAAGCTCCCAGGTACCATTCTTTACTAGCGCATTGAATTCATCTGAACATGCGTTCCTCCATTGGGGTTCTTTTAAAGCTTGTGTAATTGTTGTGGGTTCCATGTCGTTGTTCCCTCGAATTTGAGTTGTGAGGCTCAGTTTCTTGATTGGCCTGTGAATGTTGTTCTTTGAGCGAGTGACCATTGAGTGTCTTGTAGCAGCCACAGCTTGTACTACCTGTTCTGCATCATTCTCTTGATTTGTGAGATTATTGATTTACGGTTCCTCAACGCTTTCAAGTGCAGCAGCCTGTGGAGATGGTGGCTGTGGAGTTGGTGATGGAAGAGCTACAGGTAGTGGAGGTGGGATCCAGGTGGAAATGTGATTTATAGGTGCGGGAGGGGCGGCATCTTTAGTTGTGGCAAATTGAAAGGTGGATTCAATGAAGACAACATGACGGGAAGTATACATCCTAGAGGTTTCAAGGTCTAAGCAGTGAAAGCCACTTTGAGATTGTGAGTAGCCCATAAACACACACAGTTTAGATTTTTCTTCAAGTTTATTGTTTGTGTATGGTTTGAGCCACGGGTAGCACAAACACCCAAAGACTCGAAGTTTAGAGTTATTAGGATTTGTGTGAAATAGACATAGGTAGGGACTTTTCATGTTGAGATTGGGAGTTGGCATGCCATTGATAAGATACACTGCAGTAGTGAAGGCTTGTGGCTAGTAGGATGTCGATATTGATGCATAGGTGAGTAGAGCTAGACCTGTTTCTATAATATGTCTGTTTTCTTTCAGATATGCCATTGTGTTCGGGTGTGCGTGGGGGTGAGGTTCGAAACGAAATGCCATTTGTCGAGAGATAGGAGGATAGGCTATTGTATTCACCGCCATTGTCTGGTCTTTATTGTGGTGTCAAAAAAAATTTCAACAATGGCCATGAATCGAATGAATACATCATAGACTTCAGATTTTCGTTTGAGACAATAAATCCATGTGTATTTGGTATAATGGTCGACAAAGATAACATAGTATTTGAATCCCTCGGTAGAGAAAGATGGAGAGGTCCACACATTAGAGAAAATGATATCAAGAGGTCTAGTAGATGCTAGAGTAGATTGAGCAAATGGTAATTTATGACTTTTATTTAAGAGACAAGCATTACAATGAAAATTGGCAAAATTGGAAACAGACTTTATTTGATTGGAAGCTAAGATTTGTTGAACTATGGGTTTTGCAGGATGTCCTAGTTTAGAATGCCAATCAGGGAGGGATTGTGTGGCTGCAGAGAAGGCTTGTATAAGAGGAGGGTCGACTGGCCATTCATACATCCCATCTTTAGGCGTGCCCTTGAGTATTGGATTCCCGCTCATCAACTCCTTCACAAGAAAAGAAAATGGTGAGAACTCAATAGATACATTATTTGAAGCATAAAATTGATACACAGAAATCAGATTCTTTTGCATATGCGGCACATATAAGACATTATCCAGTTTAAGAATTCTGTTTAAAGCTTTAATTGTACCACTCCCTGTATGACTGATTTGTAGACCAGTGCCGTCACCAATCATAATATCTTCATTGTCTGTATATGGACTGTGCAGGGACAGATTTTATAGGTCAGTGGTGACATGGTGCGAGGCACCAGAATCAAGAATCCAAGATGTTTGATTTGGAGCAGCATATGTGGCAGCATAGGTGGCATCGCCTGAGGCTGAGTTGGCGCTATGGGAACAATGCGAAACGAGGGACAACGCTTGGCTGCGTGGCCATGAACACCACAAATCTGGCACTTTCCAAGGTAAGGGCGTGGTTGATGTGGAGTGCCACCGGAATTGTTCATACCAGCCTGATTCTAGTAAGTGTTGTGACCATTCTGGTTCTAGTTGGTGTATTGTTGTTGCTGCATTTGACCTGTAGGAGAGTGAATATTGGTTTGTTGTCCTTGTGGACGCCATTGATTGCCTGACTGATTTGAATTATTTCTCCTGCCATTTGATCGATTTACATAATTGGCTGTGGCAGGAAGTTGTGTTGTTTGAACCGGAGCCATGTTTGCTTCAGCAGTGATTAATCGTTCGTGCAGCTCATCAAACGAGGTTGGGAGATCTCTTGGACTAACTTGGCGCTTGACTTCAATGTAGGAGTCATCCAATCCCTCAAAGACTTTATCAATAATATCTTCAAGATCCATGGGGACCTTTAGAAAAGCCAACTTGTCAGTCTTAATTTTGATGGCCTGCATGTACTCCGTGATGGACGTCCAACCTTTGGTAAGTTTCTTTAGCTGAGCTTTTACTTGTTTCTGTTTGCCTCGAGAAGCCTGAGCATAAGTTTTTGCTAGTATGTCCCATGCCTCCTTGGAGGTGGTGGCGGTACCAATAAATGGGATAAGGGTGGGTGTTAAAGCACCAATGATAGCATTTAGAATTAGTTGGTCCTGTCGGATCCAGAACTGATATTGTGGATTGGGGGTTGTAACATTGTTTGTGGTTATTGTTGCTGGTGGACAAGGTTTTGTTCCATCGATGTAGCCAAGCAAGTCATAACCTATGAAAAGGCTATTGAATTGCATTCTCCAGGCTAGGTAATTGCTCGAGTTGAGTTTGAGGGGAGCTTGTGCAGCTGGGTTAATGGCAATAATAGCGGATTCATTGGTGGGAGTGGTTGCGGAAGTGATGGCCATTGGGATCAGAAAAAAAATGACGTTAGTCAGAGGCTTTGATACCATATAACAGAATGAGTTTTTAGGAAGAATGAATCAATCTTATTCACCACCTTGCTTTGGTTTTATACAGATACAAATATACTTTTGAATAGAATACAGTATCTACAATTAATCCTAAATATCTTCAATTTTGTTGTAACAACTGATACGGTTTGATCACAAAGATTGGAAGAGAAATTTGTTGCCGATATGAAAGGATATGCTTTGACTTGGCAACTTGGGCTTGTGGACTCAATTGTGCAATCTGGGTTTGTCCTGATAGGAGAGAGTCTACACTTAAAACTGAACGTATGGGAATTTAACATGGATTGTGGTTTGCATGGTGACATGAAATAAGAAACGTGATATTAGAATCCGATTGTGAGATAGCCAATAAGATGGTATAGTGATGCATAGAGAAAATGCTGGTGGACACATGCAGGTATTACAAAACATCAAGGAATTTCTTGACATGGACTGGAGAGCAAGTATGCAATATGTATCAAGAGAAGTAAATCAGTGTGTAGACTTTATTGCGAAACATGCTCGCTGTATAACGACGAGGTACCACACTATAATATCTCCTCCGCTTAGGATGGGAGAGATGTTGATGTCGGATAGTAAGTTTCACCTTAGGGGTGAATAGTTTCTAGGTGTTTTCCTCTGTTAACAAAAAGAAAACAATTTTATTGAATTTAAAATTGATGAAATGTTAAAGTTTTGTCTAAAAAATTATATGTGACATTTTTAAATTAAAAACAGACATTAATTAGGCATCCCTCTAATTAACAAATCAAAAGTTCAACATGCTTTTCTAGAGTAATTAATATAAATTGTCAACTCTCACCATGGCTAGGGACGACAGTGGGCCCACTTAGGCTCAGTCCTGCTTGACTCCAGCCTGTCCTGAGGATCGACTAAACCAGAGCTGCCCATTCCTGGCCTAACGAAGCCATAGGTGGCCCGGCTAGAATTTTATTTTTTCAAAAAGGCAATCTGAGCCTGAGCCCAGTCTGAGGCACTGTAGGGCAAAAAATCAAACCTGAGGCCTGATCAACCAGAGCCTGACCCCATTGACTTCAGGTTGGGTCGGGTCTGGATTAGTTTGTCATCCCGAGATATAAGAAATGGAATGAAAAACAAGGGTTAATAATTCAACTTGTTAAACAAAAGTAAAAACCTTTTTTTATAGTGGTTCACTACTGGTTAAAACCTTTAAATCTTAAACTTTTCTTATGATAGGTTCGATATCTGATCCAGTTTTTAAAACATTGGTCAAGACTGGTATGAGAAAAGGATGACAATAGGCCTGTCTAGGTCTAGCCCGGCACAACCTAGGACTTGTCAACTGGATCTGGCCCGAATAGGTCTACCATCCCTATATGAGATATAAGAAACTGAATAAAAAACAAGGGTTAATAATTCAACTTGTTAAATAAAAGTGAATACTTTTTTGTTTTTTGAAAATAAAGTTCAATATATTAAAATGAGTTCAATGTACAAATAGCCAAGAAGAAGATTAACAACCTAACAACAAAAGTGAATACTTGAAATACATATAGTGAAATTACAGACGTTTTTAGAACATTTTAAACGTAATAAATGATCCAAAATAAGTTTTATATAAAATAACGTATAACTTTCTTAGGACACTTTAATTCTTTTTGTTTATTATGATCAAGTGTCGTAACATATTGAAAAAAATATCAAATTAGTATGAAATTCTGGTCCATAGTTGACCTTCTCTACATTATTAGAATTGGACAAATACAAAAAAATTAATATTAAAATGTAATTTTTTTAAAAAGGAATAAATTTATTAAATTCCCCATTCACTATATTAAAAAAATCTTCAATTAGATACTAAAATCTTAATTTAAAAGTTTTTTCATGTTCGATTTTGATTTTTTATAAGAAAAATTGAATTATTATAAGTAATAATAAAAAATTAGTTAAATCTTGAATTCAGAATATAAATTGTATTTGAGAATTTTTTAAAAAAATTTCCATAATATATTAGCATTATCTAAATTAAATCAATTTAAGGTTAAAAAATTAAATTAGATTCAATCACACTCAAGTTTAATTTTGAGTTCATATATTTATACTTAATTAAACTTAATTTAAGTTTTAGTCAACTTTGAGTTCATGTATCGACATTGTCAACTCTAGTTACAAACTGTTCTTGCCTAAGTAGAGAGTACCCGCGAGGGCTGCGGTGAAAGGCGCTGGCTTCTCCATCCTTAACCCAAAATCTCTTAGTTCAACAATAGAGTTGCTGTAAAAATTCGTGAAGGAGAGTTTTACTGCCCGAAAGGGTTCTGCCCGACTCGAATCTAGATTAGTCGGTTATCCATGTGACGTCATGATGAAAATCACGTTTACTCCATCAACCTCAACTCAGAAACATCAAACAATAGCAGAAACTTGAAGTATCGAAGACAAGACTAAAAGGTGAGAGTATAATAATGTCTGAAGAGTCTTCGAACAGAGAAGGGAGAGAGTTCATAATGTTTCTACTTCAGACAATAATGGTTCAACCAACATACACATCCACGTGGTTCTGAACTAGTCAGAAGCTACTAAACTCAAAATGTAGTCGTTTTGTACATGTCTTATTCGTAGCCCAAAGCATAGTTATTTACAGCACATGGTTTTAATACATTGCTTTGTTTAACATGCTTAGAAGTTATAAAAACGCAGCCACACAGGTACAAAACGCAGATAGGAGTGAGGACTTTTAATGACTCGCGTGGATGGCACATGGAGGAGAGCTAATACAAATAAACCTCATCCGAAGACATTATCTTCATTTCTTCAGCTGTATAAAAACAAGGAAAGGAGCTTTAGACAGAGGGCAGAATACACATACACAAAATTCAGTCTTCAATTGTTCTTTGTAATTTTCAGTGTTTGAGAGTGAAAATAGTGAGAAAGAAAATCAGAGAGTGCTAGAGTACCTTTGTGGGTGCTGGTGAG
>JANKOD010000005.1:33656368-33668215 GCA_026284645.1 Erythroxylum acuminatum | reverse complement strand
TACATATAGATCCATTTGAAATAATCTTTCAGTTATATAAGAATAAAGCTGTGTATTACTAGACCTTCTCAAGTATCACGTTTTGACAAGGTTTTCATTAAATGTTGTTGTTGTTGTTAAATATAGAATTTTATGTATTGAAAAGTAAAATTTAAGATCAAATTTATATATAAAGAGAATATCTCTTAGCTTTACACCAATAAGTGTAAGCTTCTACTCTTTTGTAATGTATTTTACTTTTGATTTTTTTAAAAAAATTCCTCTTGTTTTTTAGTGTTTCAAAAACACATTTATATAAATTTTAGTAAAAAATAATAATGAAATACATACAATATGAACATCAAATATAGACTAATCAAATACTATTTATATGACAATTTAACTCAACAAACTCGAATGGAACTAATTAAATTCGATTCAAACTAATAATTTATTATAATTATGAATATAAGTCAAATTTAATTGATTCATATCAAATTTAAAAATTGAGTTAAATTATCATATTAATAATATTTGATTATAATATTCATATTATGTATGTTTTTATCATTTTAAAACTAAAATATCAAAGAGAAGTTTTCTGAAAATTGAAAAATAAGAAAGATCTTTTTGAAAAATTTTTTACCTTAAAAGTTCTTATAACAGAAATATTTGAAAATTAAAAAAAAAAGAGGGTATCATGAGTCATGTCAAAAGAGAAAGGCCCAAATTTTAAGGCTAACCTAGTAATGCTGCCAATACAGTCAAATTACTATTCTAGTTAGTTAGAGGGCACAGGGACAACCAAAAATGCTCTCCTTTTCATTTTTATAGTATACAACCCTAGTAGCCCAGTAGCTTGGTAGCTTGTACCCTTTTAATAGTGTAGGGTCTGTAGTCATAGCTTTGCAGTTACTTAGCAAATGACTTACCTCAGCTCAGCTTTCACAACACACTCCTGATCCCATACCTTTCTAGCAAAACTTAAAGCAGAACCAAGTCAGTGGTCAGGCATCAAATAAAAGGGTCAAAAACTAAAAATATGAAAGTAGTTTTTATTTTTAAAACTTGTTAAATTTTTAGTTAATAATAAAAAATACTATATTAACATAATATATATATATATATATATTGACTAATCAAATATAACTTATATAATAATTTAATTTAATTTTTAAATTTAAATTTAAATTGAATTAATTAAATTTGACTCAATTTAATAATTTATATTTGAGTTTATTTTAATTGATTTGAATGAGTTTAAGAGTTAAATTGACTAATTCACATGTTTATATTACGCCTGTTTTATCGTTATTTTTAATTAAAATTTATTATAAAATTTTCAAAAAGTAGATGATTTAAAATTTTTGCTCAAATTATATAATAACTTTATATTTTTTACCCTAAAAAATGGAGCAACCCTAAAAAAGGAAAAATGAGAAAATGATTGATAGTTTTCTATGTTTCAAGCTAATTAGTTTTCTTTTGTTGCTCATAAAGTATCTTAGGAGGGTCCCAATTATGGGAAGATACTTTTAAGCTACCATCTACACCTAGACTAATCCCCGCTCGAGTCCAGCAAGTCCCTTGTGAGAGGCAAAGCTCTAGCCCCAAGTAACAGTTGCATACATTAGAGGAATTTGAACTCGCAACCTCACTTAAGCCAAGAGAGTTCCTTACTAACTTACCTGCGCTCTGGGGTTAATTAGTTATAATTTTTAATGTTTAAACACGAATCAAAGATAAGAAGTTTAAGGTTTACAAAGTTCAATTAATATTAAACCGTTATAAAATTGGCTAAAGATTTATTAAAATTAAATAATTTTAAATATAATAAAAGAGAGATTATTAAATAGAAAATAATTAATTTATTTTAATTTATAAAAATTTATTAATTAATAAAATTGATTTATTAAATTAAATAAAAAGGTTAAAAGTTAAAAATTAAAATTAAAATATTTTTATGAAATAACTTAAAAATAAATATGTACGTTTTTATCTTTTTATGAATTAGTAATTAATAAGAGTAATTTCAAGTAAAAAATAATTTTGAGGATAAAGGTTTAAAAAAAAAGGAGAAAAAGAAAGACGTAACGTATCACTGACAAATCTGGCAAATAGAGGTCTGAGCATGCACGGAACGTCCCGTCTCTATCACTCCCCTCGTCTCCTTGTGCCGCGAAACCCGGACTACAGACCCCCCCACCCCACCTTCTCTCCTAATCATTCCTCCTTCAAAATTTTCCCCTACTCTCCTTCCTATTCTCCTCTCTCCTGTACCCTCCTTAATCATACGTATCACACAACGTACCGTCTCACTATACTCGGGTCACATTGTGACGTGTGGTTTGAGTGAAGGAATCAGAATTTTCTCGGGAGCATCAATGATTACTGTGATCATCATCATCAGTGATCAATCAGATCACTTGTATTTATTGACTTCCTTTCGTCTAACGGACGGTGATGCTGTAGTGTGGGGTCGCCTAGTTTTTTCCCCCCCAATGTTGGTGTCCGGTCTGGGTCAGTTTCCATCTCTAGTCACCTCCACTCCACCACCGTCCTCTGCATCAATCCCACAAACCGACAAACAAACGGCACATAGAGCGACAAATGACAAAATTTTCTAATTTTTATTTTTTATAAAATTTTTAATTATACTTTAATAATAATAGATACAATGTCTAAATATTACATTTATTTTAATTAACTACTAATTACATAACTATTCAATCAAAACTTTAACTAAAATATAATAAAAGAATTTGATGAAAATTAAAAAATAATTTGTCATTATTTTCTAATATTTTGTCAATATTTTTACTAAAATATGAAATTTTAAATTAATAAAATTTTAAATGTTATCAATTAAATAATAGTCAAATAATGATTCAACTAAAAATTAAAATTGAATCGAATTAATTAAGTCTAACTTAAACTCATAATTTATTATACTTATGTTAAATTATTAATCGAGTTATTTTATTACTAATATTTAATTACTTAATATTTTATGTTTTATGATTTTAGAAAATAAAAACTAAATTTGTTATAAATATTAAAAATAAAATTTTTAAAATTTTAACCGTAAAAAAAGGTTTATTCTTTTTACCATAATTTTGAATCTATAAATTTTAAAGGGAACCTTTTATGTTTTATCATCAAATAAGAGAGGATAAATTTAAACGTTTTAAAAACCGGTCCGGAAGTTAAATCTAGAAGATAAGGAGTTTAATATTTAAAAGTTTAGTATTAGACTCTCACACAACTAAATATTAAATAAAATTTAACAAATTTAAATATGATCAAAAGAGATTGTCATTTTTTATAATGATTAAAATTTAATTAAAAAATTATTGAATAAAAATTATTTAATTAATTATGGTTTAAAATTTATTAATTAATTTATTTATCAATTTTTAATAATAAATTTAAAAAGTTAAAAATTGAATTAAAAATTTAACAATTTAAAATTTTTATAATTAATTTAATCATGTCAGGCAAAGGTTTTTAACTTACCATCGTAGTGTTAACCGATACCGTACCATAATCCAGTCCCACAATGCCTAACTTACACCCTACTGTACATAACAACACTCTCCTGTTCCCCAATAGTAAATTTAGTACTTAGATTCTATTTAGTATGATAAAAATGTTAGGGATTTGGGTTCCTATTATTACAACCGTAAAAAAAGCTAACATGTTTGTCTGCTTGTTCCTTATGTTTCACCGAATTGAGGGGCCAAGTTGCGTAACAGGAAGTGCACCTAACCCGCTAAATGACAGGCGCATGATAACTTCATCGCGCATCCCAATAACCGCTTTTGTGATCATTTTCTGAAATCGCAGATGCCGTTTCTTTATGATATAAAATTATTTATTTTCAATCAAATCGTTGACTTTTACGGTCATCCGTTTCTACGGCTATGATTTAGCTGTCGAACATCCAATGTGACGGGCGTTTTATGAAAAGACATGTGACAGAGGGTGGCGCATTTTAAGCGCTGACATCGAAGGTACGCCTCCCTCGCTGTCTCTAAACACTCTCTCTACTCATTAATGCACTGTTCTAGGCCTTGTCTTTTCTTTTAGTCGCTCCATTTCTCTACAGTCTATATATATATATACATGTGTGTATGCGGAAGTGTGACCGTTGCGGTGGCCGGAGCGAATCGGAGGGGAATCGGAGGAAGTGACGGAAGCACATTCCTTGCATGATGTCAGTATTATCTCGGGGATTGAGTAGTGTGTGCTACGGGGTTGAGTTGTTTTTTTTCTGTTTTCTCTCATTCGCTCTCGCGTGCTCCTTTCTTCGCTCACTGTCAGATTTCTCATAAAGATATCACTCTCTCTAGTCTAATCTCTCTGTTCTTTTTTTTTTTCCCGGGTCAAAAACAGTATTTTCAGTTTTTCACGTCTCTTGTCTCTTTCGGATTCGGACATATAAATAAAATTTCAGACATGTTACACTTGTAGTGTTTGTCTTGCTGTCTGTTGGTTTGGTTCTTTGAATAGGTGCTTTGGTAACTTTTCCTTTAGTGTTTCTTCTCACTTCCAAGTTGACACGGAGATGCGTCGAAGAACAACCTCGGTTGTGTTAAGTAGTTGAAGAGCAACGTAAGCTTCTGTTTTATGTACTTCTTTTAAGGAAAATAGGAAAAAGACGAGTTCTTTTGGATGTTAGTAGTGCGAAACTGCACTTTCATGTCTTCGGTTTGCTGAATCTTCTTTGTTTGAAGCTTGGGAAAGCAACAAATTCAAAGCTCTTTGGTTTTCTTCGTCATGGTTGGCATTTGTTTTCGTTCTCTTCTCTCTTTTCCTTTGCTTTTATGGCTTTGGGTATCTGTTGATGTATGTCTTACTGGCTTTTGCAAACGTTTGTGTTGTGTTGTTTACTCTGGTTAAGGTAAACGCGAGTTGAGTAGTTTCTTGTTTTGCTCAAAGTTTGTGCTTGGTATCTTCTTTTTTTGAACCTTTTGTTCTTTTAGTGCCTCTGTTGTGTGAACTTCGTTCTTTAGTTTCAGTCAGATTTTCGTTTCTCTCTTTTACTGTTTTTTTGTTTATCTAATACCATCTTGAATTAGTTTGCATTGAGTGTTGAAGATATGTTGCTAGTCTCGTTTTAGATGAAGATACATATTGAAAAGTTACTAATTTTCAATGGCGGTGGAAAGAATTCAGTGTCTTCTTTCCTAACCTGTGCAAACATGTTCTTGGAGCTCTTAACTTCTTCTTTTTTTTCTTTTTGAGATATGCCAAAAGAAATGAACATTTACCAGACATATTCCAGTGAGTACCTGTTGGTCAAATGGGAAAATTATTGGTAGATCCATATTACTACCTTCGAAACATGGAGTGTTTTAACTTGTCGTGTTTTCTTCTGTAGTTTTACAAATCTCAGACGTGTTTGCTGCTATGTGGTAGCTTTCTTGTGCCTGACTTGCGGTGGTACTGGTAGATCCATTCTTGGTGGGTTATGGTTTTTACATTTATGGTGATGGTGGCGAAAAGGACAAGATGTGGAGGTCTATCTTGTTCCTGATAAGCTTTCCTGATTTTGTAATAAACTATTACGGATTTTTGTATGCATGATTATGCTAATTCCATTGCAACAGCACCTAGTAGTAGAGTAGGCACGAATTTGCACTGTGCATGTGACTTTTTGTTGCCCATTCCAGCTTGATAATGGATTGTTCGAAGTATATTTAGTGAAAGAGCTTGATAATGGATTGTTCCTGTTCATGTTTGAAATTTATTTAGTGGAAAGAGCTTATCTTTATTGATAGTTTTACTTGTTTCATTGTTGTGAACTCGTTCCTGTTTAATTCTGCTTGATGTTGTTATTTCATTAGTTTTTTTATCTTTGATACAAGGTCTTAGATCGCTTTTTGATATATGGATTATTCAATTGTAAGTTGATTTGATAATCTTTCAGATACATTATGAAGAGTTTAAGACGATGGACAGTGGTGTTTGCACCTGGAAATGAAGGAGAGGCAGCGCTGGAGACCTGAAGAGGACGCTTTGCTAAGAGCATATGTGAAACAGTATGGTCCAAGAGAGTGGAATCTTGTGTCACAGCGCATGAACACACCCTTAAATAGGGACGCCAAATCTTGCTTAGAAAGGTGGAAGAACTACCTCAAACCTGGGATAAAGAAAGGATCACTCACTGAAGAGGAGCAACATCTGGTCATCAGGCTTCAGGCCAAGCATGGAAATAAATGGAAGAAAATTGCAGCTGAAGTTCCCGGTCGAACTGCCAAGAGACTAGGTAAGTGGTGGGAAGTATTTAAAGAGAAGCAACAGAGGGAGCAGAAGGAAAATAACAAGACGGTTGAACCAATCGACGAAGGCAAGTACGACAGGATATTGGAGACTTTTGCAGAGAAGCTAGTGAAAGAGCGGTCTACGCCAACATTTGTCATGGCCACTTCAAATGGGGGCTTCCTCCACACTGACCCCCAAAACCCTGCACCAGCTCTACTTCCTCCATGGCTTTCTAGTTCGAACAGCACGTCCAACGTGAGGTCCCCTTCCCCGTCTGTAACTCTTAGCCTTTCACCATCAACAATTGCAGCCTCACCAACAATCCCGTGGCTTCAACCTGACAGAGTAGTAGATAACACTCCCCTGGCATTAGGCAGCTTGCCGCCGCATGTACCAGTTCCTGCTTGTGGTGATAACTCGATGATATCTGCTCTGATTGAATGCTGCAGAGAGTTGGAAGAGGGGCACAGGGATTGGGCTGCACATAAGAAGGAAGCCGCCTGGAGGCTTAGTAGGCTAGAGTTGCAACTCGAGTCCGAGAAGTCGTGTCGAAAGAGGGAAAAAATGGAAGAGACCGAGTCAAAGATCAAGGCTCTTAGAGAAGAAGAAAAGGCCTCACTTGAGAGGATTGAAGCTGAATACAGGGAACAATTTGCTGAATTTAAGAGGGATGCAGATACCAAGGAGCAGAAGCTGGCCGAGCAATGGGGTGAGAAGCATTTACGACTTACCAAAGCTCTTGAGCAGATGGTAAAGTCTGTTGAGCAGATGGTATGCAGACCTAGGATTACTGAGCATAATAACAGGTGAGAAGATAATGTTGCATCCTATGCTGATGAGCATTTCCAGTTGATAATTCTCTGTTTGATTTTGTGTTTTTCCTAAGAAATACTGTTTATAGTTGTTTATTTAGATATCAGTATCTTCATATGGCTCGGATTGAGTGAAGGTGAGGTGGGATTAGCAGAACAAGAACTTCTGCAATCTTTTGCTTCCAAATATATATCATACTTATGCCAAAATGTTGCTTGGAATGTTAATAATTACCTAAAAATGGAATCTCTATGACCACCTACTCATTCCTTTCAGGAATTCACGTCCATTTCCCCATTAATCTACTGCACTTGTATTCAGCTCTATCGTTAGTAAATTGTCCATGTTGTATGGGAAGGAGAACAAAAGGAGTTCACGCAGAGTTTGCTCAATGATCTTGTGCAATCTTTGGAAGAATTTACTATTGTGTAGTTAGCCTGAATTAGATTGAGTTTTACACTTGTTTATTAATAATTTCAAGTTATTGCCTTATTAATGGGGTTGACTATGTGGGTTTATTAGAAATAACCTTTTTATCAGTTAGAGGTGAGGCTGTGTTTTAGCCGGGAATTGCCATTTCGGTCTGAAGTCAACAGGTTAGGTTTGGGTTGATCGCATTGCGGGTTGGAATTTCTTGGCCCAACTGTGCCACAAGTTGGGCTTAGATTAGGGCTATCTAGGCCCAGCTCAGCCTGAGCCTCGATCGAGAGCGACAAAACGACGTCGTTTTTTTAATTTTTAAAAAAATTAATAAATCTAGTTGGATGTTATTATTGTTGATAAGCTAATAGTTAGATTGAGTTAGTTGCTTGGTATTAAGTTATTGACTTAATTACCTTTGGGAGATTATTACATAATTTGGATTAGATTGCATTTGTTGTTTGGTATTAAATTATTCTTATTAATGGTTTCAAGTTATAGACTTTGTAATTGTAGTGGTAGACTATTACATATTTCCATATTCAAAGGATAATATATGGTATTACTTTATTACTTAATATTATTAAAATAGTACTCTTTTTAATAAGGTGTAACTTTATTCCCTAAATTATTAAAATAATATTTGTTAAATTTAAATAAGGTACAAAAGTGGTATACAAAATTAATATAGGAGTTAATTTAGATTTGGATGAAGTATCCAATATTTTAGGATTTTTTAAATTCAACCTGGTGAATGTTAGTTCGACTTAGGCTTATTGCCGAGCCTACAAATGAGTATCCTATTGGTTTTTTTTTGTTAAACCACCCGATTTTCGGTGTCACATGGGTAATTGACTAATTCAGATCCGATATCACACGAGTAACTGAGTAATCTAGATCCTGGGTATAACTTTTTTTGGAAGGCAAAGCTTTAAGCTCTTCCTTGTGAGTTTTTAAAATGACTATTCTTAAGACTATAACTCAAAATCTTAGGTAAAGATAGAAGAGCCGTACCGTTTCACCATAGCCCTCGTGACTTACTGGATCCTTTTTTTTTATTTAAAGGAAAGCTACCGAAAATATTACATAATCAATATAGGGAAAATCATTCTCGACATATCCTAGATAAAGAGGGGGTGGCACTCTGTGGGTAGAATATCAAAATAAGTGCTCCCAAAATTAAAATAGCCGGCGTAGTTAATTAACCAATCAGCGCATTTGTTGCTCTCTTAATAGATATGTCGATAAACAACAGTCCAGTTACAAGTGAACAGCTCGTTGATCCCCATGATGACGGAATTGAGAGCCTTTGCTCGATCGGCTGACGAGGATAGTATTGTGAGTACTGCGGTAGAGTCCACTTCAAGTTCGATCTGGCGGTAATCCAGGTACTACGCTAACGTGAGCCCGATAAACACGCCCCAGAATTCCGCGTACACCAATGTACACCATCCAAGGTTTTGTGAGAAACCCCGAAACCAGTTGCCTGCACTATCCCGGATAAGTCCACCTGTTGTGGCTATGGACGAGGTTCGTTTGCTAGCTCCATCAATATTTAACTTGACCTATCGGATCTTTGATTGTGAATATTTATCAAACTGTTGAACCAAGTCCAGTAAGACAATGGGGTCTCTCATAGGAGCCTTTGGTTCGAATAAGACCATAACCCTTTCACTGTCGGGATTAGTATTTTCTTAGTTTAAACAAAATGTATAATAATGATATGAATGATATTTGGGCTTAGGCTGGGTTGACCCGGTTCAAGATCAATGGATCAGGCTCGGGTTGATTGGACCTTAAGTTTGATTTTTCAAAAAATTTGGGCTTGTGTGAGATTCGGCCCACCCAAGCTTTGGTCGGCTCTAAGCCCTGATAGCTATCTCATATTCGATCGGGCCTCGGGCTGGACCCGAATCCTAGCATTAGATCATGATTTGTTGGAATTGAAACACTTTTTAAGTGATTTAATTGATGGTAAAAGATTTCTTACGAAATTTCAAGTTTTTAAAATTAGGAGCTCGAATCACTAAGTATGAGTCTCTCCAGCTTGTTGAGTGTTAACGCAGGTGAGAAGGCACATGGCCGCATTAACATTAGTTAGATCGAAGTTGTTTTTAAAATTTTAAATTGTTGATTTGCTAAATAATCTTTTTTAATATATGATTAACTAGTAATTATGTGATTTTAAAATTTCATTTAATATACACTCAAAATGTAATGAATATAAATTTCTTATTTATATATAAAAAGGATACAGATATAGAACTCTTTTATAATTTAGAATTTTTAAATTTTTCAAAAGAAAATTTTCTAATTTTTTAGGTTTTTTAAAACTTATTATTTTATATTTTGATTATAAAAGCAAAGAAATACATATTATATGAATGTTGGACGTGGACTAATTAAATATTACTAATATGATAACACAATTTAGTTATCAAATTTGGCTCAAGTCAATTAAGCATTTAAATTAATAATTTAAGATAATTATAATAAATTATCAGTTTAACTCATATTTAATTAGTTCAATTCAAGTTTAAGCGTTGAACAAAATCGTTATTAACATAAGTTAGATCAAACTTATTTTTTAATTTGAAATTGTTGATTTCATTAAATTGTCATCGTTGTTGTTGTTATTCGCTAAATAATTTTTTTAATATATGATTAACAATTTATTATGTGATTTAAAAATTTTATCTAATATATAATCAAAATGTAATGAATATAAATTTCTTATTTATATATAAAAAGGACAAACATAGAGTACTTACACAAAGGCCTTGTTTGGATAATAGTTGATCAGTTAAAAATTGGATGGTTGACCAAAAATTAGATGGTTGACTTCATCTATTAGCTGTTACAATGTGTTTGGTTATTGGCTGGTTAGGTTGGCTAATTCAACTCAACCAGCTAAAAACAACAAGCTGTTTGTAAGCAGCGTTTGGGATAATAAGGTAATTACCCAAACCATATGCCAAATTTGCCCCCAGACCTCTCTCACTATCAAAATTTTTTCTAAATCCTCCCAACGATTCTCTACTCTTGTCGACGCCCGCTGATCTCCTCCTCTTGATCTCCTAAGCTTTCTTCTCTGAAATTTTCGAGGAAGGTACTCTCTTTCTGTTCCGCTGATGATGACCATGTTCTCGGCGATTGCGTCGTCTTCGAAGAGGGTGTATTCGAGGATCCATATCTCCGTTCCAACTTAAATGTCGTCAAAGATTCCAGTTCCGTTACAAAGAAACCAAAGTCCAAGAAAACTGTCGTCCCAAAAGTTCAAAGGCATAATTTGGTCCTAGACCACTGGACGGAAGTGTTGGCAGAGATTCATATGACTAAGAAAGAGAGACGGAAGATTGCTCAAGAGATGGAATTCAACAGCAGATTGGAAAAGAAAAGGAAGGCCTTAGCTCCCATTAGGAGTGTGAATTTGGAAGCGTACAAGGCCTACAGAGAGGCCAAGTTGGCACAGTTGAAGCCGCTTGTTCTCGATAACCCCACAACCTTTCCGGTGAAGGAAGAGGAGGACGAGGGCAATGAAGTTAAAGAAATTTTAGATATGGTTTTTTGATCCAACCCATTCCAAAAAATCCTACCCGACTCGACCTCCGAACCAAATTGCAAATTTTGATTTTTTTGTGTTCTTTGATTTGCCTTTTTTTTACTCCTAAATTGCATTTGCATCGATGTTTTGATTGTTTTGTGTCATGGAATTTATGAATGGTTTGAAAATTGGAATTGTTAAAATTGATTGTGAGGTGATATTTGAAAATTTTAAGTTTGAAAGTTAGAAATGTGTGAGTAAGTTGGTTCAATATGATTGTAATTTAGGCATTGAAAATTGAAGAAGAAAATAAATAGATTGGAAATTTTGAGTTTGAAATTTGAAAATTGTAATTATTTGTATATATTTATATTTAACAAGATATTATTCAAATTGAAATGAATTAGTTAAATGTATAACAATTTAATCTTAAACATCAACAAAGTATTTCTCTAACGTCTTAATAAGTATTTAAAATTAAACTTTGTTTTGTAAATTGGGAAAGGGAAGAAAAAATTTCTGCTATATAAGTTGACATTTTTTAGTCCTCAATACTTAATATATTTGTTAAGTAAATGGCCAAACTCATTTATTTTAAAAATACTAAATGACTAATGTCATATTTAAGTCATACATAATGAAGAACATTTTTTCTTTATTTATTAAGTTAAGTTTACTCCATGTATGTAATTTTTTTATATTTGTCCTTAAACATATTCAAGTTGATAACTGTTAAGCTGAAGTTAACATATTTATTATTATTGTTGTTGCTGTTGTTGTTGTTGTTATTATTATTATTATTGTTGTTGCTGTTGTTGTTCCTA
>JANKOD010000005.1:33643720-33656268 GCA_026284645.1 Erythroxylum acuminatum | reverse complement strand
TACCGCTACTACATTAATTTGTTTTAACGGAAGTGATTTCTTTTATATTTGGTTGCAGGCGACAGCATCACCATAATACAATTAACTGTTTAGCAAGTTATCAGTTGATATAATCAGCTAATAACTGATTAACTGATTGTATCAGTTATTAGCTGATTAGATCAACTATTAGCTTGCCAAACAGAGCTAAAAACTTCACACAAAACTTAGCTATTGTTAGCTCCACGAACACTAATACTGCTTAGAAACTCCACACAAGCATTAGTTATTCTCAGCCTAATGTTTTCTGATACTCCATGAAATTAAGTCCATGGGATTGTTTTTATCCATTAGAGAGTTAAAAGCTTAAAAAGCTTCTTAGTTATTATTGGCCACTCCGGTTCCTCCTCCAGGAGCTGCTTCCTCAGCTGGTGCTTGCATGGCTGCCTGAGCCGCCTCCGCCTGTTTCCTCAGGTACTCATCAGCCGAAACCCTTGACCGGAACTGAGTATAAGTCTCTGGCTCATAATAAAACTGCATTTTCCGTCAAACCTTTGTCATTTGTAGTTCATGTACGATGGAAAAAGATGAAGCTTAACTGGACTGTGATATCGGTCAATGTTTTAAAAGTTGAACAAGAAATTAAACTCGTAAAATACCTTCATAAAATTTAATAACGATGGAATAAAATTAAAAATTTTTAAAAATGATTGAAAGATATTATTCTTATTCTTAAAAAAATTTGTAATTTAATTGAAAAATAAATTTTTAAATAAAAAATTTAATTTATTTTAATTTATAAGAATTTATTAATTTTAAAAAATAGATTATTAATTAACGAACTAATAATCAATTTTCAAAAACAAGAATTATTAAAACAAATTGAACCGACAAGTTAAAAATCGAAGACAAAAATTAGTCGATTTAAAATTTTTACTATTAATTCTGTCGATGATAATATTGATAAGATAAAACATTTCATCAAATTGAAGATTTATATTTTCCAAAATTTGATATGAGACACAAATGAGGGTTGTCACAATCACAGATCTAAGTAGACATTTTTTTTTGGATTCAAGAAAACCTTGCAGGCGGGCTAAGTAGGCACACTTTTCTTAGGGTTCAACTAGCGTATCACCCCACAGGCGAACCAAGCGGGCACACCTCATCATTGAGGGCCCAACTAGTTCTCCACTTACAGGTAAAATCCTAACTATTTCAAACTTATAAAAAAAACTAGCATAAAATTGAAATTAGGACTTATCCAAAGTCAAACTCTGCTTTCAACCATCAAGCCACACTGCTTGAGAGTCTACCCGTGAGACATGCAAGCACCGATCAAACAACTTTGAGAAGAAAATCAATCAAATCACAGATAGGTTTATGTAATCTTACACCAAACAAAGAGAGACTATCAGAAGGAATAGGGTATGTCGGTATGAGAAAGAAACTGAAACCTGGTCAACTTTCTTGCTGTTCTCACGAGTTCTCATCTCAACTAACCACCCAGGAGGCAATCCATATCTTGTTCCGTCATAGAAGTGAGTGTTTGGCCTCATAAAATCGTATTTCTTTCTCTTGGGTTTGAGGAGTGGTACTTCAGACAAAGGCTGAGGGTTAAGCACAATGATTTCATCACCGGTGTTCATTGTGGATGGTGAGAGTGGTGGTCGTGGTGGTGGTTCAGACAAAGGCTGAGAGTTAAGCACAATTATTTCATCAACAGTGTTCTTTGTGGATGGGGAGAGTACTGGTGGTGGTATCTGGGACAAAGGTGTTGGATTCAGCACTTGGCCTTGGTCAGTAGCTTTCATCTTCTTAGAGCTTGAACTCCTCTTTCCCTGGGTTTTCTCCATCTCTTTTGTTTTCAGTGTTGAACAACCTTTCATGTCTGTTACTGGACACTAATGAATTATAAGTATGTGTGTGTTTATGAGAGAAAAAGAGAGGTAAAAACAGATATGGACTCTTTTTGAGTTGTGAAAGACCAGACCAGCGAGGTGGCACGTAAGTGTTAAGAAGGTGAAAAGGAGAAACAGTTTTTAGCAGATTTGGACAAAACCATTTATGGTATGAAATTTAATATAACATCTAGAGAAACCGAACTCCAATAAAATGATGTTTTACGTGCTAATCTTGAGGTGATTTTCTAAAGTTGCATCTGCAGAAGAATCCAAAACCAGGTTGGATGACCTGAAAATGAACTAATCTTGTAACCCTTTCTTCGTTTCACCTTTTGGTTCTTCATTGTGTTCTATATTCGAACTTCATTTTGATAATGATACATGTTGAACATTTTATCAGTGATTATCTAAAGTTGCATCTGCAGAAGGATCCAAACCAGGTTGGATGAACTGCAAATGAACTAATCTTGTAACCCTTTCTTTGTTTCAACTTTCGGTTCTTGATTGTGTTATGATACATGTTTAGCATTTTATCATAAGTCTCTGAAAAGTTCCGCAGTAAGTTTCAAAGTTCAGCTATCATCAATTTCAGTACATCCATGAGGTAGTGAAAGTGCATCATCGCTAATAGTTCAGAAGAACAATCCATCTTTAACTTTGTAACCAACTGCAGAAAGAACTTTCAATTAAGTTTTGCAATAAACCATCAACTTTTGTATTCATATCTTCCCCACAAAAGAATCATACAAAAAAATCAGAAAGTACTTACAAAACAAAAAACCTCTAAAAGAATAGCAACAATTCCTTTACAAAATCAAAAAGATGACTTTTATACATTTTTCTACGGTGGGAAAGGATGTATATTTAGGAAGTAGTCGTCATCATCATCATCCAAACTGAAGTGACTACTTAATACATCTACAGCTGCACGGAAGCTTGTTGGAGCAGTGTCCAGATCCCACAAACCATTGTAAATCCCTTGACTGTAGTTGCCAGGATCCAGGTTTGAGTTCTCAGAGATGGAAACAGGAGGGTTTGGAGCCTCCATTGCTACTGTTTCAGGGATTGGCACTTTGACTGAAACAACAACTGAAGCACCTCCGGTCACAGCTGATCTCTCTCTTTGCTCTCTTTTCCTTCCATTGTTCTCTGCAACACAATCAAATGTAAGATGTTACAAAATGTCTTCAGTCTTGCAGATCATTGCTACTAGGAATAGGAATTCATCAAGTTCATTATCAGAAGACAAAAATCAACTAACGGAGTTACTTCCAGTTCGTGAATCCATCTTTCCATGGTCATTCTCACCATCAATTTCCATGTTTTTAGCTTTTCGCTTCCTCCCAAGTTTCAGTTCTTCATCGCCTTTCACGTACTCAATCAACTTTAGGTTTCCTGAAGAACATGGAACACCCACTTCCTCAGAAGAAGACTGTCTTCTGCTCGCTGATCCTTGATCCTTGAAAATGCAATAAATCCCAGTAAAACGAACAAACAATTTAACTTGTTAAACAAGCAAACCAAAGTATATGATTTCATTTCAAATGCTCACATAATAGTACTCTTCTGGAATTGTCCACTTTCTAGCCATATGTGGTTTGGCGGGATAAACATTAAACAATATAAAATTCTCCACCTCAACTGTGGATCTGAAGGTTATATTTGTAAGCTGATGGCAGAAGTACTGCAAATATGGATTGGATTGTGTTATATCTGCAACTTTCTTAAGTAGAAAACATTAATTGCACAGAAACGATTACCATGTCGAACCGCCCGTCACTACGTTGTTGACGTCTGACGATCCAACCACTTACTCTTTCAGCAAACAAGAGTAGCGGAGGTAGCTTAGGGTCATCGGATTTATATTCCATCTCCTTCTTGTGCAGCTGTTTTTCAAATGCATCAATTAGCTGACATAAAGATGGTCATAAGTAAATAACAAGAATCATCAAATAGTGCCTGCTTATGAAGTAGAACTCTACATCGTCAATTTCTTCCTCAAATTTTTTGTAATTTGGAGGAATTTGAAAGGCCAAATGGCTTTCTCCAGCGAATAAGGTCCTGATTCTTGTTCTCTTTGGTGGAGCACCAGGATCCTACAGTTCAATAGATAAGTAGAGTTGTTTGTGAAACATACATGAAACTGAATAAACCAAATCATAATGCATTATTCTTCAATGAGAATCTTGGCTTGTGAAATCTTTGGACTATTCCACCTCGTCGTTAGTTTCTGTTCCTTCCATATTCACTGTTCTTGGAGGACGATATGAAACTGGAAGCGGCATGAGCACTGCAGTGGGATTGCTGGACTCGGGCTTCACTTTGAATTGCTGCTTCAGCCTCGCTTTTGCCTCCTGATGAAATGAAATTTCAAGAGCTGATCAACAACGCTCGTCAGCAAAATTCAACAGAATTTTAAGGAAAGAGACTAACTTTAAGGGTTTTTTGGATAATCGACTTCAGCCCACATATTTCCTCTTCACGATGATTTAGTGGGTCTGATTGGTACGAGCCGCAGGGTTCTCTCACGATCAAAGAGTTTTCTTGTTCTCTTGGCTCGTACTTTTGAATCTCTAAATTGTTGACCCTCTGTTGGCTTGGCGTGTGATCACCAGCTCCGGTCACCAAAACACTAACGATTTGTTGTTTTGAAGCTCTCGGATGCTTCTCCAATTGGGTTACCAGTTCAGATTGTTTTACCATATTTGGTTCAGTGACCTCCTTGTTTGAAACGTCTTGGTCAGTCTCTGATGGCACCTTCTGTTTGCTTGAAACAACTTTAACAGTTTCTAACTGAAAGATTGCTTCAGACAGGCTGCTCAGAATAGGTACAGTAACGTCAGTCGTCCCCGAACTGGTAGAAGTTTCAAACTTTCCTGACGTATTATCAGGAGCTTGAATGATGAACACCTCCTGTCTTGAAACTGATGAATTAACATCTCTTGGGATGATACCAAAACTTGTTTCTATTGGGATATCCATCTCAGTCTCCAACTGGAAGAAGCTTTGAGGGTTTGATTCCCACTTTTCAGTCTCTGACCAAGTGATATGTTCTTTGTACAGTGAGGTTTGAACCATTGAACTGGTACTGCTCTGCTGTTTGTCTGACACAAATGAGCCAGTAGGATTCATGGGTTCATTTTGGTTTGTACCAAAAGCAGACTCTTTGTCCAGACCAGCGAGACCAACGACCTCTCTATTCTCTGAAACTGATCCTTCTGTTTTCATCCCAGCAAGATCAGTGCCATCAGAAGAGTCTTCAATGTTCAACCACGAATCCACCAAGCTTTCACTGACAGCTTCATCCTCATCGATGTCTACCCGATTATAACTAAACAACCGCGACATTTTTGCCTCAAAAATCAACAAGATACAGACTTGGAAGTAACAATTGAACAAGATGGAGCAAGCAAGAGCAGGAAAGAGAGGTTTTGCAAGCAACTGTTTGTACAAGTAATGAAACAACAGACAGACGTTTTTATAAGCAGAGATTGTGGTTCTCACTACATTCACTCAGGTTAGTTTTCTTCCAGACAAAAATGGCTTCTCTTTTGACCCTTTTTAGGCATTCTTCTTCAGGCATAGAAACTAATTTATTACACTGTAAATATGATATATGTTATGCATTTATGACCCTCAATCCTTTTAGATAGTGAGGATTCACCATCTTCTTTACCATATCTATGCATAAACTGGGTCTTCCTCTTTCCCTGATTTCATATCTGAAACCATTTATGTCAATCCAAATCAAAGCAACCATTGTTTTTACAGATACCAATGCACACTACTCATTATACAAAACCAGAGGTTAAAACAACCATGAACGCATGCTCTCCAAATGCAATTATGTGAATGGTTAACTGATTTTACAGTGCATAAACTAAAGGTGTACTCTCTCATGTGTTTGCATATGAAATTCAGTTTTTTTTAGAATTTTAATTGTTTTGAAATGCATGTTTATATTATAAAAATAATTACATCATTCATCCAATATGTTTTGTTTAATGTTTGTTTAGAAATTAACAAATGATTTATCAATAATGTATACATAATGAATATGTTAACTACTTTAACTACGTTAAATTAACATTCATATCTTATCTTTTTTAACTAATAACGATAAACGGTTAACGATCAGTCGATCATGTCAACAATAAACGATTAACGGTCATATCAATAATAAATAAATAACAACAATAACGATTAACCATATAACTATAACTGTCAATCGTATCTCATTTTTTTTCAATTTATTAACAACAAACAATCAATAATTATATCTCATTTCTTAATTATTAACGACAAACGATTAACGATCGTATCTCATTCTTTTAACGATCAACAATAAATGATTAACAATCATATCTTATTTGTTTACTTAACAACAATAACAATTAAATAACATGTGTTGTTCATTTGGTACTAGACAAATGAAATAATAAGTTCTATTTAACTAAAAATCATCTTATATTATAAAATAAACTTATAAATAACATTAAAATACTAAGGAATTAACATTTTCTCATAATAACTATCAATTTCTAAAATTTTGAATTTATTTTTAATAAATTTTATTTGAGGGTTCGCTTGATATGAATATTATTAACAAAATATCAAATTGGAGAGTAAAATATGATACAAATATTTAAAAAAGTGAATTATTTAGTAAGTGTATATAAAAATCTATAAAGAAGGCAACTATTATCTATGTTGTAAACAACTAAGCTTATTAATCTAATAATAGGGTAATATTGTATGGTAGCATGAAAGTGATTCCATATGAAGTAGATTATTATTTTTTCTGAATTTATGAATAAATGTAATAAATGTATGTATATCTAGCAGAAATAATTTCCATATTAGAATAATTAATTTTTAATTAAGCTCTACCAAACATTATCATTTCCTTTTTAGGGAAGTAAGTAAAATGAGGGGGAAATTGGGATTTTTATTCTTTTTTTAACTTCTATTTTCATTTTTAAAAAAGTTCATGTTTTTTAAAAAAGAGAATAATTGGGTGAGTCCATCAACAATTCTATAGGTTTATATTCCTTAACCCAAGATGGGCCATTTTGAATTGGGCTCTATGTACATTCCTCTATTTTTACTTTTAAACATTTTTTCTATATATATATTGTATTTAAATAAGGCTAGTAGTATTTAAATGTAAACAGTTTTAGATAATTATAGTACAATTATTATTATTAATTCGACATTTTTCTAATGTTTTCAAAATGATACTTGAAGTTAAAATCAGTAAGATAGGGAGTTTAAGGTTCAATCGGTATTAAATTAAATTGTCATAAAATCAATTAAATATTGAATAAAATTGAAGAAATTAGGAAATGATTGAAAAATTTAAAGTTTTTTTAAAAAATATATTGTAAAATAAAAATTAATTGGTTTATTTTAGCTTATAAAAACTGATTAATTTACAAAAATTGGTCTCTTAACTAATAAACTGATCAACTTTTAATAATAAAAATTATTAAACTAAATCAGAAAGAAAAATTGAAAACTTAACCAAAAAGTTAGATAGTAAATTGGTTAAACTGATTTAGTTTTTAAATTATTGCTTTGTTGTATATACTGTAGTCAAATAAGTTGCTTGATGAAGCATTTATACTATAAATTTTAGAGAGAGATCAAATATTTATTAGATTTATTATTCTCTTTGATAGAAAAATTTCAAGCTTTAATTTAAAGAAAAAAGATGCTTGATTGAATATATTAAAATTATTATTATTAAAGTTTGTAGATTTTTTTATTAAATTATTTACTGTACATTATTTGATAAAATATTTTATAAAATAAATGATTTCAATACAACCTTTAAAAAATAAAATATAAAGAATAAAAAAGCAAAAATAATAACATATTTTAAAGCTAGCTAATAGTAAAGCTAGGTAGAGATGTCGGGATTGGCAGGCTCGGGTTGTTCCTGGTTCAGTCTGGCCTGACCCTGGGTTACAGTCGGTCCGTGGCCAGATGGGTTATGGGTGGGCCGACCCAACCTGGCCACTATATTTTTTAAGAAAAGAAAAATGTAAAAAATGATATTATTTTTAAAGTAACGGTCGTATGAGTCAATTCAACCCATTATATTAAAAAAACATAAAAAATGACATTATGTTTTATAAAATGAAGTCATTTTAAGTAGACCTGTGCCCGGTTAATCCAAACTAAAATCGGATTGAGCTAAACGGGTCGGGTCTTTTTTTTGGGCATTACTAGGCCGGTACAATTAAGACAATACCGAGCAAGCGCTGCCTCTCAAGTCACACCTAACCCCTAACCGGTTGAAATGAACCAAACACAGTAAAATGAAAAGTCGCAGTAAACTTTTTTTATTTACCTCCGCAGAGACGTTATCTATATAAACAAGCAAATGGTATCTTTCTAGCCTTCCGAATGGAGTCTTCCAGATAGTAAATGAAACCGCCACTAGACGGAGGAGCGATTAGGAGGAAGAAGACGACGGCGCCTACCGAATTCACTTCTCTGATTGAACAGAGTTTGTGAGTGAAGAGAATAAAGAAAGCTGGGGAGCGAAAGTTCCAGAATCAGGCGGTGTTTGGGTCTGTGTTGCGCTGATTGGGTGTTGCGACTTTGGCGTTGTTCAATGGACAACAACAACACCATTAGTGCTAATCTCATGGACATCGATTCGCCACCGTACCCTAGCCCTCCAGAGCCTCGTGATCGCGTCATACGGGTAAAGAATTTTCAATTTCTATTGTGTGTGTGTTTGTTTGGGTGATTGTTGCTTGTTTAATTGGTTAGCTGTTTGGTTTTTTATTTTTGTGTTATGTGCAGAGACTTGGTGAGTTGGGAGTTTCTGAGGAATATCTTAAGGTGCCTTATGAGGGATTGGTGACTTTTGTTAAGGAGAATAGGTCTTGGATACCTGAATTGGTGTCTGCTATATTGCCTAGTGATGAGGAAGTTGCAGAGGTGGTTTTAGAATCAAAGTCAGAGTTGAGAGCGTGTATGGAGCCGACTGTAAGGAGTTGGGTTGAGGAATCGGTGTTATGGTTGCAGTGGTTGATGTTTTTGGGTGAGCCAGTTGGTGCTAGGGATCATCTGTCGAGCATGAGTTCTAGACGTGGCGTTTGTGGTGCTGTTTGGGGCCATAATGATATTGCATATCGGTGCAGGACTTGCGAGCATGATCCAACCTGTGCTATTTGCGTTCCGTGTTTCCAGAATGGGAACCATAAGGATCATGACTATTCAATCATTTACACTGGTGGGGGTTGCTGTGATTGTGGGGATGTGACTGCATGGAAACGGGAGGGGTTTTGTTCAAAGCATCAAGGTGCTGAACAAATACAGCCCCTTCCAGAAGAGTATGTGAAGTCTGTGGGTCCTGTTCTTGATGCCATTTTACATTGTTGGAAAAGTAAACTGGTGCTGGCAGAAAGTATCTGTCAAGAAAATTTGAGGCCAACGGCCTCAGCGCGGAAAAAGCTCGCAAATGAGCTTTCTTTTGTGGTTATTGAAATGCTTTTAGAGTTTTGCAAGGATAGTGAAAGTTTGCTTAGTTTTGTTTCTAGGAGTGTGATTTATTTAGATGGTTTGTTGGAAATTCTGGTTAAAGCTGAGGGGTTCTTGGGTAGGGATGTTACAAAGAAGCTACATGAGCTGCTCCTTAAATTGCTTGGAGAACCTACGTTCAAGTATGAATTTGCTAAAGTGTTTTTAAGTTACTATCCGTTGGTTGTACATGATATCTTAAAAGAAGGGACTGAAGATGCTCTCAAGAAGCACCTGTTACTATCTACATTCTCTGTGCAGATCTTCACAGTGCCCACTTTGACCCCTCGACTTGTGAAGGAGATGAATCTTTTGGCTGTGCTATTGGGGTGCTTGGAAGATATATTTGCTTATTGTGCTGGAGATGATGGTCGTTTGCAGGTAACATTTTTTGACTTCTATTGATTTTACAATATAATTTATTAGTTACTCTTTCATGATGGTGTCTCCTGATTACAGGATTTTGCATTCAAGTCTACTCCATAATCTTGATACATTTCTTCAATGCCCTATGCCTTCTCTAACTTATATAGTTCTATACATTAATTTCACTGTTTCATTAACCTGATAAATATCTGCATCATGTTGTTGAAAAGAGTGAAAAAAATATTCTTTTGCTCCGTACTCAAAAAACACTTGTCTCATAATATTCCTGAGCTTACAAAGATCACAAGATTGCCTGCATAGGTTTTGCCTTGTTCCCATAGCATGCCAAAGTAGTTTTTAATGTCCTAGTTAAACCTGCCTGCTATATAAAAGATGATGTGTGATGATTTTGTTCTCATTGTTGTTAACTTATTTCAATCACCCATTGATTACATTCTGAAGGCTTGGGCAATATCTGAGATGAACTTTCTGTTGATTAATCTACTTTTTACTACTTGATGGATCTCAGTGTTTGCTTTTTTCTAGAAATATGAGATCTCTAGCAAAGACTTTACATGACTGAAAAGGAATTCAAAGATATTTTTACCAACTTCACCTTAAAAGGAGTTCCGTCAAGTTAAAATCCAGCGGTCTTACGTAACCTTGTTTCCTTTGTATTTTGACCCATGCCCTTTTGATCTTTGACCATTGGCTTGTTTACTCCTAAATTCTGGTTTTACGAAGCTCAGCCTTAATGTTATTTCACACAAAGTATGGCTCCTAATTCTGCGCATTTAGGGTTGCCCATCAATTTGAATTGCTACGGACATAAGGATTGTTGATGAATTACTTTTATTCCAGTACTTCCTTCTTTGTTTTGTTCTGTTTGGATTGAAAATTCAATACTAGATTCACCTGATATCAAAGTTGCTGGGAGATTTACCTTTGTCCTCTCAACCAGACAAATACTTTCTAATAACCAAATAGTTTTTGTTCTCTTCCCTTCTAAATAATATTCAATATCGAAGTTACTCTTTAAAGTTTCACAATTTTTATGATCAGTATGGCTGATGATTTTGAATCGAGCTGCGACCACAGTTGTTGGCATCTGACTTTGTTTAAATTGCCTCTCTTCTTTTTAAGTGTATAATAATTTTTTAGGTAAGGAGATGGTAACTGGGATGCTAATTTTAGTAGTATCTTTACATGTTTGAGGCTTATGACTGTTTAATCTCTATAATATATGGTAATTCTGGTTATTGTCTTTACAGGTTAACAAGTGGGGAAATATTTATGAAACAACTATTCGTGTTGTTGAAGATATCAGGTTTGCTATGAGCCACGCTGTGGTGCCAAAATATATAATCAATGAGCGGAGAGATATTTTGAGAACTTGGATGAAGCTTTTGTCTTTTCTGCAGGGGATGAGTCCCCTTAAAAGAGAAACTGGCCTCCACATAGAAGAAGAAAATGAAAACACCAATTTCCCTTTTGTTTTAAGTCACTCTGTGGCAAATATTCATTCCCTTTTGGTAGATGGAGCATTTTCTGCAAGTGCAGAAATAGGCAGTGATGTTTTCCTTAACAATCATGAGCAAGATGTCGATGAAGGAGATAATGCAAGACATGCAAAAGTAGGACGGCTTACACAGGAAACCTCTGTAGGTAGTGCGGTAGCAAGGAGTACTGGATCTATTTCTGCTTCTGGTGTTGAAGTTAAGTCAGACATGATTCCTTCATCAGTTAAATGGTTGACATATGAGTGCTTGAGGGCCATTGAAAATTCCCTTGAAGTTGATAATGCATCTAGAGTTCTGTCATCTTCAAGTACTAGTGGCAGTGCTGTTAGCAACTTTTTAGATTTAAAGAAAACATATGCCCTGATTAGGAAAGGTTTTTGTGGACTCACTAGCACAAGTGAAGATCAGAAAAAAGAGCGTTCTTCATTTCCACATGGTGGACCTCATATGGATTTTGAACTTGAGAATTCAAAGGGTATAGGGCAGGATCATATAACAATGGTCCCTAGTGAGACTAATTCTGCAAGTTCTGATGACAATTTGATGGAAGTAGCAGGTTCTGCTGAAGTAGATACTTTAAGATTGTTAAGTTGGTCTGAGTGGCCGAATATAATTTACGATGTTAGTTCACAGCATGTATCTGTACATATTACCTTGCATCGATTACTTTCGTTGCTTATTCAAAGAGCAATGAAAAGGTGTTACAGTGAGTTGCCCAATATGAATACTGTTGGCAATCCAATTCCATCTTCAACAAATTATGATTTCTTTGCACATATCCTTGGGAGCTTCCATCCTCGTGGGTTTTCTGGTTTTGTTATGGAGCATCCTTTGCGTAATAGGGTATTCTGTGCCCAAGTGCATGCTGGCATGTGGAAGAAGAATGGTGATGCTGGAATGTTGTCATCTGAGTGGTACCGTACTGTACGATGGTTAGTATTCATGCTTTGTATTTGGTTTGTCCTTTAGGGTTGGGGGACTAAGGGTGCATACTTGTTGGTTCTCATTGTTTTCCTATTGTGCCCTTTTGCAGGTCTGAACAGGGTTTAGAACTGGATCTTTTTCTTTTGCAATGTTGTGCGGCGTTGGCTCCAGCAGACTTCTATGTTAATAGAATCATAGAACGCTTTGCCCTAGCTGACTATATGTCTCTGAAGCCTGAAAGATCCAACGAGTAAATGAAGATACACTTGATATTGCTTTTTTTTCCCCCCCTTGCATTATGTTGTTGATATTGCATTCC
>JANKOD010000005.1:33602867-33615541 GCA_026284645.1 Erythroxylum acuminatum | reverse complement strand
TAATAAATAATAATCACAATTTTAATTTAATTTATAAAAATAATTTAATAATTATTAATAAATATAATTAAATTTAAAATACATTTTTAAAATATATAAATTTTAAATAAATTTTGATTTGAACATAGATTACTTATTAAATATGAAAAATTGATAATATAAAATATCGGATAACAAATTATAACTAATTTTTAGATTTTTTAATTCAGTATTAAATTTTTAAAATTTTTCATTTAGTAAATACTATTTAAAGCTTATATAAATTAAGTTAAAAATTATTTTTTGAAATAATAAATCATTTATGACTCGCATCAACAAAAAATTACTTTATTTATAAGCACCGATCAGTAGAATTCTGCTTAAAGCAGGATTTGGAGAGGTCTGGTATATTTGATTTATAAAAGTTTTTAAACAATTATTAAAATTTTAAAAAATTGGGAATAAATTTTAAAATATTTTCTATGTTTAGATGTTTTAAATTATATTATCTCTATAATCTTTTATATGTATATATTTATTTTTTAAAAAAATAAAATATGTAGATGTTATGTTTCATAAGTGCATTAGAAGAAGGATTTTGATTTTGACACGACGTAAACTCTAAAGCTCCATTGTTATATTAACCAAGACGTATCATAACATCGTATGTTATTGTTCTTCTTCAACCTATTTAGAGAGAATTTGAGTGTTTGCATTTAGATATAATCTGATAAAACCTTCCGCTTCTGCTTAATTCATGTTAAATCCAGAGCATGAATCCCAAGATACCGATGTACAAGTTGGTGAATCGAATCTTGATTCTTCCCGGGTTCTCACCCCAGAAGTTGAAGATTTGAGTAATGATTCACCAATGGAGTCAGAAACGTCAACAGAAACACCACCATCTTTGCAAAAGTTCAGGGTTAAGGTACCGGAGCACAAGGAACTGGAGGAGGAGGAGGGATTCAGAACTCCGACATCTTTGGAACACAGAATTCCTGAGCTCACGGAATGTCCACCAGCACCAAACAGAGTCAGAACAAGTCCTGAGAGAAGAAGATGGCCACCAGTTCCCTCCGGCAGTTCCGGTGACTTCCTCTTCCGTCCAATATTTCATTATACACCATCTCCAGAAAGTCTTCTCCGTCCACTTCCTCAGAAGAATGCGAGGTTTCATTGAGACGTAGAAAGAAAGGACAATCGTTGAGTATCGAAGAGCTTATTAACTTTAAATTATGTCCTCTCTCTTTTCACATTCATGTAAGGCAATTCAGTATTGCAAATATACTTTCACGAGATTTGGAATTTAGCTAGATTATAAGTATGTGTCTGATTATAACTTGTGAAACATATATGAAGTTTAGTGTTTAACAATACTCAATCGTTATCACCAATCCATAACTCATCGTGTTCATTTATGAGTTCGGCAGGAATCTGACCAGAAATAAAGAAAAAAAGTGATTGGAGAGTACGTATAGCTTAGTAATGCACTTTAAAATGCATGCATGCAAATAGAATACGAACCCAGTTCACAACCGAGTGAAGTACCGCAAAAGATTGAAAGCAACTCCTTTTTCTCTCTTCCATTGCACTCCATTTTGATGTTGTAGTCCTGTTAATCTTCTTCTGTGTAATGTCATAACATGGAGTGCATGAACTGGGATGCTTTTAGTGAACGTCTCAAAAGGCATGGGATTGAGTGAAGAGAAAGAGTTGCAGTCTAGAAAAGTGCGTGGACCATTCTCCTGTTGTTAAGGAGATGTTGAGAAGAGAAACAACAATGCATGATGATGATGATGGAAACGATCGGAAGATGACTGCAAATTCATATTCTTCGAAGAGTTTGCGAATGAGCAAAAGAGGAGGAGCTTCTTTATTGAAGAACATTAAGGGTGTTGCTCATTCTATATCAGTTCGAGAACAACAGCTCAACACCCGGGTGGATTAAGGTTAGGCAGACAGGGAAGTTCCATAATGAGCCAAGTGCTTTGCGTCTGCTAAGATATAAATCTAACTGATAGATTTGCAGTAACTGATAGATGACACTAAATGTATTTGCAGTAACTGCTTTCGTCTTCAACGGACGAACTGTGAGATTACAGGACATTGAAACCAAGGCATGCCTGAAGTTGTTTGCTCATAATGATTATGGTACAATTTCTAAGACTGAAGCTGTGGCTCAAACATGCTGCTGTTTGTTTGTAATCTGTATTACTGAAACTTCTACTGAATTGATTTGACAGTAACTTGCATAAGGTTCCATCTCATGGATGATAACTACTTCATAAGTAGCTCACTTGATGATAAGATTAGAATATGGAGGATACGCCAATGGCCAGGTAGAGCCATGTCTTCTTTAGTGTGTTGGTTCTCCATAGAAGTACTCAATCTGAACTCCATTATCTCAGAAAGCTCGTAAATTCCTGAATGTTTCATAGTTTATCAACATTACTGTATCCACATTCAAACCTCACACTTCTTTTTGTTTCTGAATCTAAGGATTTATGGTGCTGAGGGTAATGGGTTAAACTAAGTCTTAAGGAAGAGGTTGTTGTTCTACAGAAGAAAAGTGTCAGGGGAAAGAAATTACAGACTTCCAGGTAAACCCTGTCACTACATTTCAGGGGTGTCTGCTCTTTTTGTTTCAAGATTATGTAATCATAGTCACAACCTCCATGAATGCTTAAAAAACAGCTTGCCCAGTAAATCCATCGGAAGTTCTGTTTACTTCTGCGGATTCCTGAGTACGAATCATGGATAGTACAGAAATTGTTCATATGTTAAGGGGTAATCATCACCCAACATTCAGAAGCATTCATGTGCTGAATCACTTGTATCCTGTCCAAAAGGACACATCAACGCAAGCATTTCTGATTTAACAGGTTTTAGAAATGTCAAACAGTCAAATTCATTCAGGCACCGGAAAAGCCAGGAGTGTGATCACCACTCATCAGAGCTTCCAATGCAGAGATGTATCAGTAAGTAGTAATCCCATGGAATCATACTGTGAACGTTCCTCTACTCCATCACAGCATTCTTCTGCAAGCAGTTGACCCAAAAGATGGTGTTGGAAATAGTAGGAGAGAGCTCAGTCCTATGGCGCAGGAGTCACCAAACAGGGAAGTGATTCCTACCTCCTCTTCCAGAGACTTTAGGAGGTTTAACTTTCTACCGTTGACTGATTTACTTTTGTACACAAAACGGTAAATATCAACAACAAACACGGTCTTCGTTCGCGCAATCTGTCTAAAACGACGGCGTAAACAAAAAGCCCAAGCCTTTGTGTTTAAATTCAAAACTAAGCGACTTACCGCCTGAAGCAAACTCCGATCTCCAGCGAAAGGAACTGAATAAATTCAAATCAAATGAGCTCGTCGATTTCTTACTCGATCGACGACAAGGACCTAGACGACGCCGCATTGTGGGCCGTGATCGACTCCGCTGAAGCCTCACACTCCTCCTCCAGATCCCGCAAACCTCTCGCTCTCAAGTGCTCATCTCCGGCCACTAATCTCTCCACCCGATTCCCTCCTCCGACCAAGGTTCAGAGCCCTAAATACCAAGTCCCCACCATCTCGTCCGATTCGAGTCCTTATCACAGGCCACGGAAGATGGCGAGAGTATGTGCGTCGGAAGTGAGCGAGAGCACTAGTCCTCTGGCTCTGGTCAGGACTCCGGTCACCGCTGGTGTGATGCTACAGCAGAAGTCTCCGGAGGCCTATTTGTCGCCGCAGATCGGGAGGTCGGAGGTTTCTCCGGTGAGTTATGTGATTGCTGAGGAGAATGATTCTAGGAGGCATTGCTTGAATGCTAGCTTTCCTTCGGTTTCACTGTTTAAGGAGTATCAGAATGCGGCCATTGCGGTAGTTGCTCTTGACATGTTTGATATTTTGCCACATTGACTAGAAGGTTTCGAAATTACGCAATTTGAGGTTCTGTATTTTGGTTGTTAATTGACAGATTTTGGATAAATCTGATTACACTATGATTTCTGGGAGTCCTTTCATTAAGAAGTCAGGTAAAATAAGCTATGATTTGTCTTTATTGAACTGGAACAGGGCAATTGATTGACAATTTGATGTTTAGGTTTGTATGTTCAATATAGGTTGGAGGAAGATTTCGTTTTACTTCAATATCTCCTATGAAATCAGAGACAAAACTATTGAATTCGATGATGACCGGAATGTCCAGCGCACCGAACCAGTGTGCCGACAAGTTAGCGACTTGTGCAATTTTCTTAAATCCAGGTCTGCACATTCTCCGGGAGCCTCTGGCAGTCGTCCAGGAGCTTATTTTTAGATGTTTTTAAATTATATTATCTCTAAAATATTTTATATGTATATATTTATTTTTATTCAATGGAGCTTTAGAGTTTACGTGCGTGTGAAAATCCTTCTTCTAATGCACTTATGAATTTTATCAGATTATATCTAAAAACAAACACTCAAATTCTCTTTAAATAGGTTGAAGAAGAACAATAATTTACAATATTATGATACGTCTTGGTTAATACAACAATGGAGCTTTAGAGTTTACCTCCGTGTCAAAATCCTTTTTCTAATGCAGTTATGAAATGTTTCATGTTAAAATCCTTCTTCTAATGCACTTATGAAATGTGTTCATAATTGCATTAGAAGAAGGATTTTAACATAAGTGCATTAGAAGAAGGATTTTGACAGGGACGTAAACTCTAAAGCTTCATTGTTATATTAACTGAGACATATCATAACATCGTAAGTTATTGTTCTTCTTCAACCTATTTAGAGAGAATTTGAGTGTTTGTATTTAGATATAATCTGATAAAACCTTCCGCTTCTGCTTAATTCATGTTAAATCCAGAGCATGAATCCCAAGATACCGATGTACAAGTTGGTGAATCGAATCTTGATTCTTCCCGGGTTCTCACCCCAGAAGTTGAAGATTTGAGTAATGATTCACCAATGGAGTCAGAAACGTCAACAGAAACACCACCATCTTTGCAAAAGTTCAGGGTTAAGGTACCGGAGCACAAGGAACTGGAGGAGGAGGAGGGATTCAGAACTCCGACATCTTTGGAACACAGAATTCCTGAGCTCACGGAATGTCCACCAGCACCAAACAGAGTCAGAACAAGTCCTGAGAGAAGAAGATGGCCACCAGTTCCCTCCGGCAGTTCCGGTGACTTCCTCTTCCGTCCAATATTTCATTATACACCATCTCCAGAAAGTCTTCTCCGTCCACTTCCTCAGAAGAATGCGAGGTTTCATTGAGACGTAGAAAGAAAGGACAATCGTTGAGTATCGAAGAGCTTATTAACTTTAAATTATGTCCTCTCTCTTTTCACATTCATGTAAGGCAATTCAGTATTGCAAATATACTTTCACGAGATTTGGAATTTAGCTAGATTATAAGTATGTGTCTGATTATAACTTGTGAAACATATATGAAGTTTAGTGTTTAACAATACTCAATCGTTATCACCAATCCATAACTCATCGTGTTCATTTATGAGTTCGGCAGGAATCTGACCAGAAATAAAGAAAAAAAGTGATTGGAGAGTACGTATAGCTTAGTAATGCACTTTAAAATGCATGCATGCAAATAGAATACGAACCCAGTTCACAACCGAGTGAAGTACCGCAAAAGATTGAAAGCAACTCCTTTTTCTCTCTTCCATTGCACTCCATTTTGATGTTGTAGTCCTGTTAATCTTCTTCTGTGTAATGTCATAACATGGAGTGCATGAACTGGGATGCTTTTAGTGAACGTCTCAAAAGGCATGGGATTGAGTGAAGAGAAAGAGTTGCAGTCTAGAAAAGTGCGTGGACCATTCTCCTGTTGTTAAGGAGATGTTGAGAAGAGAAACAACAATGCATGATGATGATGATGGAAACGATCGGAAGATGACTGCAAATTCATATTCTTCGAAGAGTTTGCGAATGAGCAAAAGAGGAGGAGCTTCTTTATTGAAGAACATTAAGGGTGTTGCTCATTCTATATCAGTTCGAGAACAACAGCTCAACACCCGGGTGGATTAAGGTTAGGCAGACAGGGAAGTTCCATAATGAGCCAAGTGCTTTGCGTCTGCTAAGATATAAATCTAACTGATAGATTTGCAGTAACTGATAGATGACACTAAATGTATTTGCAGTAACTGCTTTCGTCTTCAACGGACGAACTGTGAGATTACAGGACATTGAAACCAAGGCATGCCTGAAGTTGTTTGCTCATAATGATTATGGTACAATTTCTAAGACTGAAGCTGTGGCTCAAACATGCTGCTGTTTGTTTGTAATCTGTATTACTGAAACTTCTACTGAATTGATTTGACAGTAACTTGCATAAGGTTCCATCTCATGGATGATAACTACTTCATAAGTAGCTCACTTGATGATAAGATTAGAATATGGAGGATACGCCAATGGCCAGGTAGAGCCATGTCTTCTTTAGTGTGTTGGTTCTCCATAGAAGTACTCAATCTGAACTCCATTATCTCAGAAAGCTCGTAAATTCCTGAATGTTTCATAGTTTATCAACATTACTGTATCCACATTCAAACCTCACACTTCTTTTTGTTTCTGAATCTAAGGATTTATGGTGCTGAGGGTAATGGGTTAAACTAAGTCTTAAGGAAGAGGTTGTTGTTCTACAGAAGAAAAGTGTCAGGGGAAAGAAATTACAGACTTCCAGGTAAACCCTGTCACTACATTTCAGGGGTGTCTGCTCTTTTTGTTTCAAGATTATGTAATCATAGTCACAACCTCCATGAATGCTTAAAAAACAGCTTGCCCAGTAAATCCATCGGAAGTTCTGTTTACTTCTGCGGATTCCTGAGTACGAATCATGGATAGTACAGAAATTGTTCATATGTTAAGGGGTAATCATCACCCAACATTCAGAAGCATTCATGTGCTGAATCACTTGTATCCTGTCCAAAAGGACACATCAACGCAAGCATTTCTGATTTAACAGGTTTTAGAAATGTCAAACAGTCAAATTCATTCAGGCACCGGAAAAGCCAGGAGTGTGATCACCACTCATCAGAGCTTCCAATGCAGAGATGTATCAGTAAGTAGTAATCCCATGGAATCATACTGTGAACGTTCCTCTACTCCATCACAGCATTCTTCTGCAAGCAGTTGACCCAAAAGATGGTGTTGGAAATAGTAGGAGAGAGCTCAGTCCTATGGCGCAGGAGTCACCAAACAGGGAAGTGATTCCTACCTCCTCTTCCAGAGACTTTAGGAGGTTTAACTTTCTACCGTTGACTGATTTACTTTTGTACACAAAACGGTAAATATCAACAACAAACACGGTCTTCGTTCGCGCAATCTGTCTAAAACGACGGCGTAAACAAAAAGCCCAAGCCTTTGTGTTTAAATTCAAAACTAAGCGACTTACCGCCTGAAGCAAACTCCGATCTCCAGCGAAAGGAACTGAATAAATTCAAATCAAATGAGCTCGTCGATTTCTTACTCGATCGACGACAAGGACCTAGACGACGCCGCATTGTGGGCCGTGATCGACTCCGCTGAAGCCTCACACTCCTCCTCCAGATCCCGCAAACCTCTCGCTCTCAAGTGCTCATCTCCGGCCACTAATCTCTCCACCCGATTCCCTCCTCCGACCAAGGTTCAGAGCCCTAAATACCAAGTCCCCACCATCTCGTCCGATTCGAGTCCTTATCACAGGCCACGGAAGATGGCGAGAGTATGTGCGTCGGAAGTGAGCGAGAGCACTAGTCCTCTGGCTCTGGTCAGGACTCCGGTCACCGCTGGTGTGATGCTACAGCAGAAGTCTCCGGAGGCCTATTTGTCGCCGCAGATCGGGAGGTCGGAGGTTTCTCCGGTGAGTTATGTGATTGCTGAGGAGAATGATTCTAGGAGGCATTGCTTGAATGCTAGCTTTCCTTCGGTTTCACTGTTTAAGGAGTATCAGAATGCGGCCATTGCGGTAGTTGCTCTTGACATGTTTGATATTTTGCCACATTGACTAGAAGGTTTCGAAATTACGCAATTTGAGGTTCTGTATTTTGGTTGTTAATTGACAGATTTTGGATAAATCTGATTACACTATGATTTCTGGGAGTCCTTTCATTAAGAAGTCAGGTAAAATAAGCTATGATTTGTCTTTATTGAACTGGAACAGGGGCAATTGATCGACAATTTGATGTTTAGGTTTGTATGCTCAATATAGGTTGGAGGAAGATGTCGTTTTACTTCAATATCTCCTATGAAATCAGAGACAAAACTATTGAATTCGATGATGACCGGAATGTCCAGCGCGCCGAATTCATTGTTCGAGCTTACATGCAGTACGTTCTTTGACTGAATTAGTTTTTTGAAATTGATGGCTTTTGCTATGAATTAGCAGTTAGTTCATCATAAATATTCTTTTTCCGTAGTTTTGATTGTTGTTTGTCTTTTGTGATTAGGGGGGGTAGATTTTCTGATGGATGGGGCTCATGTGAGAGGCGCGAGAAGAGGTTCTCGAAACCAAATCATGACATCCCAAGTACAGCAGAAACTAGGGCTAAAAATAAGGCTTGCCAAGTATGTGCTCTCCCCTTGTTAGTCCTTTGTGATATTCTATATGTGATAAATCATTCATTCATAAGTCAACTTCATATTTGAACCCATCAATTGGACGAGGTTGAGCTAGACGATGCAGTTTTGTTTGTGAGTAAATCTGGGAAAATCTTGAACTAATGCAGAACATAGAAGTCTTATTGGTTTGTTTTTCGATTTAAAACTTTATTAAAAGTCATGCAAGCAATTTCATCTAACTCTTTATAGGACGAGGTTGAGCTAGACGATGCAGTTTTGTTTGTGAGCAAATCTAGGAAAATCTTGTACTAATGCAGAACCTAGAAGTCTTATTGGTTTGTTTTTCTATTTAAAACTTATTAAGTCATGCAAGTAATTTCATATAACTCTTTATAGGAGATTGATTCAGATGTTTTAGAGACACTAAAAGGTAGGTTTCTGAGAAGGCTTGAGTGCTATTTATATGAATTTCAAATCCAATTGAGCTTATATTCATTGGTATTACTTTTTTGCTCCTCGTAATCAAAGCTTGACGTTGACATTAAGATCATCGATTTTGAAGTCTCTGCAATGTGATTCAAGTCTTTCTAAATGTCTGACTGCATAATTTTAATTATTCTTGAATGTAATCATTTTCCACATTATCCTTAAACGTGCTGTTCTCTTAGTTGACATGCATTTTCAGTCCAATGCTGGTAACTGCTGGGTTATGTGAGAGGAATTAAGTGTACGATCAAATAATATAAAAATTTAATCCTAAAAAACCTCCTTAAGGTGAGAAGTAAAAATTAGGGTACAAGTCAGTATTTCTTCCACTATTAAAAGTAATGAGTATAACACAAATTCCTCTCTAAAATTAATTGGAAGCAAAACAACGAAAGCAACCCTCAATTCTTGGCCCTTACGAAGAAGTTACCCACAAAAATACTTAATATTTTTCTCAACTTACACTAACAAACTCTTACTATTTTGTAATAATCAAATATTTGATATAACATTCAATTATTTGGCTTTGCTCTCAATCTCTCTTTCTCACTTTGTCTTTCTTTTCTGTATGTGTAAAAATGGCTAAAACATGGCCAATTTATAGCCTTCACGTACTTAGAGACTAAGTCACTAAAACTAGGTAACAAAGGACCTTTCTTTGGCATTTATTTTTGCTTGGTGAAGGATTGGTCACGTTGCCTATCTTTCTTGCCACACTTTCCTTTTTTTTAAGAGTTAAAGTCAAGTGTTTCCATTGGTGGGACTCACTTAAGAATTTCCTCTGAGGTTTAACGTACTAAAGAGGGTGTGGTTAGAAAAGGACGTTCCTATGATGAGTTTGGTTATAAGTTTTATTTTCTTGTTGAGAAGAAACTTGTTAGTTGCAGAGATGTTGTGTTTGTAAAACATCAGACCATAGAAAATATTACAAAAAGTTGAGAGGACAAATTTGGAATCTAATGATTCCACATAGTGTCGGAACAAAATGGAAATGAAAAATAAGATGAGCAACAGGATTTTGCGGATACTCCTGTATAAGAAATGAAGAGGGGCTTCCAATTCCAGATCAAAACATATTAATGTTAGATATCATTAGATGAGAGATGTGTTAGCCTAGACTCTTTCCATTCAAGATCAAACTATATTGATGTCAGATATTATTGGATAAAAGGTGTGAGCGTAGAAATTACTCCACACAAATGAAAATGAGTCTGATATGATGACAAAGTCATTACAAAATGAGAAGCTTGAAACCTATTAGTCGATTGCCAGGATGACAGAATCTCCTACATTGGCGTGAGGGGAAATTTGTTAAGTGGGTCCTACTAATGGAAACATTTGACTTTAACCTGAAAAAAAGAAGAAAGTATGCCAAGCAAGATTGACAACGTGGCCAATCCTTCACTAAGTAAAAATGAATGGCCAAAGAAAGATACTTTGTCCCCAAGTTTTAGTGTCATGGTCTCCAAGAACATGAAGGCTATAAATTGACCATGTCAAAGAGAGATCGAGGGCAAAGTCAAATATTTGAATATTATTATCAAAATTTGATGATTACAAAATAGTAAGAGTTAGTGAGTCTAAGTCAAAAAAAAATATTGAGTATTTTTGTGGTTAACGGCTTGGGTGCTTATGTTCATTGGCATTGAAAAGAAAAGTGGGCAAGATCACTATCTTTTCTTATTATTATTATTCATTTGCAATCTTATGCTTTTCTTCTTATTCTTTTGCTGCAACATGTCTGCAACTTCGCAGGACCTGCTGGGCATTGGACATTGTCGATCTCGTATGGGTCAATAATAATCATCCAATATACACACACAGGTATACTCATACCTCAAGAGGATTGTACCATAGTTTGATCAGAGTTAAGAGAGGAAAACAATACGCTGAAGATAAAAGCTTTAGTTGCTTCTGCCTACTAGTGAGCTTGGATTATCCTCTCCATTGCGTACACATCAGACGCTTATTCTCTTTTTAGGTGACCTAGTTGGAGTCCTTGTAGTATTCTGTGGTTCTTAGGGCTTGTGCTTTGGACCCACAAAAAAGTTAGAACAGCTGAGACTCAGGAGCCCTTATGCCCTTGTAATAGTTAAAATCACTAACATAATTGTTTCTTTCGAGGATCCAAAGAAAAGCCAAAAATTTAATCTCTCCATGTCCACCAGTTTCCTGATACCTATCAGTCATTCCAGATTATCTCAAGTAAATTCGTTTTGCCTCGATTTCTTATGACATGAGAAGAAAGGACGATGTTATTGGCCCTACTTCCCATTGAAAGATCGTTGTTCTAATGTTGGGGATGACCCTCTTGTTTTGTCTTTTTTTTCCCGCACAACTATGAGTTGTTAGCTTGACAGATTGGAGATACCCAGATGCAGAGAGAGCCAAAATTGGGTTCCGCATGCTTAACAGAGCCTTAAAAGAAAAAGGTACTTCCTAAAAAGACCAGAACTCTTGTTGTTCACAAAAGCATAATGATTCTGCTTTTACTCTTTTGACAGTCTGATTATCAAATGGTACATCAACGTCTCTTTCCATTAGCTTAGAAAATTGAAAAACGGGTGTAACAGTGTATGCATGCTGATTTTACAATAAAATGGCTTCTATGTCAGCTTATTAAATAAAGAATTTAGAGAAAGGTTAAACCTTATTGATTAGGCTTAATACAATAATTTACGGTTCTTATTTGCTAGATGTTTATGGAATAAATTTTTAAATATACATAGCAATTCATCCATTGCATACAAGATTTAAAAAATTAAGCACGTGAACACAACAAAACCTTAAACTGAATTGGAAAGGACAAAAAGAATTTAACGGTTGCAAGACTTTGATAACCATGGATTACTGATAACCATGGATTATCAGTAATGCTTTCAGAATCAGATTAAAAGTTAAACTGGCAGAACTGAAAAATTAATGTTTAAAAGGTTCAATCGGTATTAAACTTTTAGTTAAATATTGAATAAAACTAAAGAATTAAAAAATGATTTAAAGAATTATTCTTATTTATTCAAAATTTTAAATTTTAATTGAAAAATGTACTATTAAACGAAAATTAATTAACTTATTTTAGTTTATAAAAATTAAATTAATTTACAAAAATTGGTCAGTTAATTAATAAAATGACAGGTTTTAATGATAAAAACTATTAAATTAAATCAAACAAAACAATTGAAAACTTAGCCAAAAAATTGGTTGGTTCAAAATTTTTATTGTAAAATTAATTAAATTGGTTTAGTTTTTAAAACAATGATTATCGGTATAAGGCTTAGTAAATTCTTGTTATCGAAGTATCCGCAAAAATGAATGTATTTGTTAAAATGATAATAAATTGAATCAAGCTTGAGTCATAAAAATTAAATTTTCTTTCAGTGATCTAAATCTAAATTAAAATTTGATAAATCTGATTCATACAGCTTAAATTTGAATTAAATCAAGTAAAAATAATATTATTTTAGTGTAATTATTAAAATGATAATACTTATAGTTAAGATAATATCATTTTATTTAAATTAATAATTTAAATTAATAATTAAATCTTAAATTATTAATTTAAATAAAATGATATTATCTTAACTATAAGTATTATCGTTTTAATAAGAAATTAAATTTAATTTATTGATCAAATTGAATTAAGTCAAGTGAAATTTATCGTCCCTTATGGACCGAGAGTGATAT
>JANKOD010000005.1:33586257-33602767 GCA_026284645.1 Erythroxylum acuminatum | reverse complement strand
AGTATACATAAATGATTTTTTAAACATGCACAATAGTGATTTGTATATGTGTTAAATGTTATAGAGGAACGCATAGAGCGACCACTTCCAGATATTGCTAGGACTTTGAGGCAATAAGCACTAAGGGAGCTTTTGTAAGTAATCTTAGAAGGTCACACCTTACTTTGTTCTGCTTGTCGAATTTGATTTATGCTAATTGTGTTTTGAATTTCAGACAATGATTATCCGAGGCGTTTGATGCATGTTTATATCATTAGAAGTGCTACTTGCTTGTGAATATGATTGACTACTTATTTTGCACATGAAATGTCTAAAATGACTTTGTTTTGTTTTAAAATTGTTGAGTCTTAGTTGTGGGTAAATAGGCATGCCTATAAGGGTCTGTAGCTGCTCCTGTGACACTTCGGTGTTGAGACTTTGGTCTCTCCTGTGACAATTTAGTATCGAGACTTCAGTGTCTCCTATTACACTTCGGTGTCGAGACTTCGGTCCCTCCTATATAAGTCCTGTTACCCACTTCTGTACATGTTTTAGCAGTCATCTAATTTTGTGTTCTGATATATGTTTGATTCTGACATAAACAAAATTGTGTTCTGATTCTGAAGGGTTTATACCCTCTTAGGATATTCAGCTTTGTTAACTATAAAATATGTTCTGAATTACATTATGCCTAATTTATTGTTTAAACAATCTGTTAATGCATGCTTATGTTATTGCATGATTCAGTATAATGAGTTATTACTCACTAAGTTATATGCTTAGCACGGTGGTTTTGCCCTGTGTAAGTTCAGAGCGAAGATTATAAAGACTGGGATGAGTCAACCGGAATGACCAATAAAGTTTGAGTCTTGTTTTTATAAAAATTTATTTTTAGTTTATTTTATCTTGTATATAAGGTGTATGATTCTAAATTGTTGTAGGTTTTTGTAATAACTAGGTTTCAAGCTGGTTTCAGTTTTTGGAACAAATTGTATTAAGTTCATGTAATATCATATATGTATGTTTTAAACAAGTTTGGAATGAATTGCAGTGTATGTTTGCTTTAGTTTCTTAAAATACATGTAATGAATGTGTAGTATGTTTTGAAATGCTTCCGTATCGGTCTGTTATTTGTTTCTATTTATGAATCCGATGTGACACTCCCGTAACCTCATAGGGGGTATTAAGGTGTCACATGGAGAGTGTATATTTTGATTTAGATTTTTTTTGTAAATTTTAGAATTGTTTTTTGAAATTTTGGGTAATTTTTGAACTAAGAAAAATGCCAAGTGGCAAAACAATTATTAAATGGTAGTAGAAATTTAGGATTTATTGACAAATGCCATTAAAAATTGGGGGACAATTGGAGTAGAAATTGAAATTGACTGGACTAATTAAATGAAAGAACCTAGTCTAATGCTTTAGAAATTGGAAACCATGTCTTAAGTTATTATTAATTTTAGTTTTGTTCTCTCTCGATGCTTCTCACTTAAAAAGGCTATTGGTGTTTTATTTTGGTTTCTTCTTCATCTTCATAGCTTCTCTTCTTCCTGTTCTTCATGAGTTTTAATCCTTCAAACCTCCATTAACGTTGAACCTAGCCCTCTCATCTTCCAATTACTACTCTTTCACCTTGCGCTCTCTTTCATTCTCACCAAAAACCTAAACCTTCCAACCCTCAAGATGGTGATGATCGTGGGTTGTATGTGAAGTTAGGGATTTTTGATATTCTTGAAGAGGGTGAAGAATTGGAAGCTAAATTATGTAAATATCTTGTTAAATATCATGGGTTTGGTTAAATAAAGCATTTATGATGATAGTTAGAGGTTAATGGCATGAAATGGTGTTTTGTGTATGTATGTGTCATAAATGATGAAGAGTATGTAAATTTCTTGCTTTTAATGATGAGTAATGATTTATAGAGATATTTTAGAGGTTGAATGATCATGACAAGGAGTTTTATGTATGCTAGAACGTTAGTGAAGAAATGAACACACACACACACACACACACACATATATATATTGATGTTTTGTTTCATATAAATGCTAAATAGTAGGTTAGGAGTTGTTTTATGGATGATTGATGTTGTATATGATGAGTAAGAAACGAAGAGTTATGCTACACATGTTTTTAAGATGGATTGGTTGTGAAAAAAATATTTTAATGAGAATTGGAAGTTGATGAGTTGTAATGGAGTTGAGAATGAGGAGTAGATGGAGCAAAAAAGGTGATCTTGTATGAGTTGTGTTAGGGTAAGATCTGGAAACAAAATTGGTAGTTGATACGGAAAATGTAACAGCAACATGATCTCTGAGTATACTTCTGTGTTTTAGCCATAACTTTTTCTCTAGTTATCCAAATGAGATGGTTCTTAATTTGGATTAAACTAGAGGCATATGGATACAATTTTCATGAAGACAACGAATTTAAATTATGTCTTTAAAAGTCTTAAATTTTGATATGAAATTGGAAACTGGGTGCAATGCATTGTTGGATGAATGTATATGTTGTGTTCTGTTTTGAGTGTATGAGAATTTGTTCTATTTTGAGTGTTTATGATCAAGTAGGGAATATGGATTATGTATGGATGATGTTGAGTTAAAATTAGGTATACTTGAAGAAGTTATCCACTTGAGATGATGAATTTTGAATATAAATTGTGATTCATGTAAGTAATGTTATGGAAAAATGATAGGAATTACGAATAATGAGATGTAGTTGAATGTGATGAATCAAATGAGTTGATATTTGAGAGTTTGATGAAATCAAAATAGTGTTTGAATTGTTATGAAGTGATATTGCATTAGAAGAGGTGAATTTGGGAATATTATGAGTGAAAGTGATGTTAGAATGAATGTAGGAACTATTAGAGAAGCTTTGAAGGAAGTTTTGTGTCACCTATGCCCGTTAGACGGACTTTAGGTTCGTTAAATGGACCTTCTCAGGACTGGAAAGACTCTTAGCATTGTTCATGTTTGTTAAACGGACATTAAGGCCATTAAACGGACCTTCACGGGTCTGGAAAACACACCAAACCCTGTGTATGTCCATTAGGTGGAGGTGTATGTCTATTTAACAAACATACACTGTACACTTTCAGAAATTTGCAATTTTGACCCTCTAGATGGCGAAATCTCTCTTCGGGGTATTCAGAAAGTTGTAGATTTCGAAGTCCTCTTCAAAAACATCCTAGAATGACTTTAATCTAACATCTACAACAAAAGTTACGCCTTTTGCTCCAAGAGATGTTTGTTTATAAATGATTGACTTATCAATGTTTGTCCAATGAGATATTTAGGCTTGTTAGTGATATTAAATGAGCCTAGTTGAAGTAGGATTGAGCTATTAATGTAAGAAGAGTGTATTAGGTGTTAAGGAATGATTCAAAGATCTTGATAATTGGTTATGAGACATGTATTAAGGATATATAGCCGGGAATGTCATTGAACATGCATTGTACATATTACATATACATATGTGTGCATTAATAGACACTTATACAATTGTGCAAAGTTGTGATGTGTACAAATGTGTTTGTTTTGCATGATATAGAGGAACATATAGAGTGCCATCATCCAGACATTGCCAGGGCTTCGAGGCAATAGCTTCTGGAGCAAATTGTGAGTAACCTAAATAGTCTCACTCAAATAATTGTCTGCTTTATATTATGTTTGAATTATTGAATGATTGTGATTTGATTATATTGATTCCGGAAAATGAAGGACTGATGATTGTGATATATGAATGAGATATTGAAGTGCTACTTGTATGTGAATGTAACGAACTAAATGTTTCATGACATAATTGATTATTAGAGATGCATTTCATAAATGAATACATGATCATATAATGAGAGTTGTGACTTGAGTAGCCACCGAAAACGAGCTTAAAGCTTCAAATGTGAATTAAAAGCCAAAGGCTAACTTTGTAAAATGAGTCTGTATCTCCAACGGATAAGGGACAGTATAAATTAGTCCTGAATCAACAATAAATACAGGACAATTTAGGCACTCGGTCACAAAAACGTAATAATTGGAAAAGAGTCACATGAGCATTCCATATGCATTTTTATAAATATGTTTGATTGATTGAGATGTAAAATTGTCTACTCTTGAGTGAGAATGTGATATGTGATCAATTATGCAAAGTTGTGAAATATATATTATATGTATTGATATGATGCATGAATTGAGTGAACCATCAATGATGGCTATCTCATTGAGTTTGCAAAACTCACCAAAATTGCAATGTTGACTTTTCAGGATCAAGGGACGACTTTACTTAATGAGGGACACTTTTACTTTTGGGAACAAGATGAAATGGCTCAAAGGTCGGTCAGCTAGATATGGACAGATTAGATAGATTTTGTATATTTTCCTCTTTCATGTAGCGCATTTTGTATTAGACTATGATGTTGTATTAGTATGAAGTTTGAAAGATACAATGTAGACATTCGATATTTATCAAATGAAAAGAGGTAATTTGATTTTAGAATATTGTGCTTTTCCTTATGAAATCTTTTAAGAGAATAAAGATAATTTATACTCTGTTAAGTGAATGTTATGATTAAATGTAGCGCGCCATTGTCATATGTTATGTACTGAAATATCCTTCGGGCGTCCCGGTATGTACCTTAGGGTAAGAGGGCGCTACATAGTTACTGTATGAAGCTCTTTCAAAAAAACTGTGTTTTTAATTGACAGCCAAACAGTCAATTAGCTTCTTATAAAAGCTCTTATAAAAAAAGCTCTGTTGACAAAAAAGGGTTTGAGTTAAGAAGTATCTTAAAACTCAGTTGCAATCTACAAGATCTTTTAAATTTCAAAACTGGCAAGATCATAATTTTTCCCGTTGTCCATCTAAATGTCCAATTCTAACAATCTAGCCTGTTTATCGTTGCATTTATTTCAAGTGACAATTGGATGTTCAGTCTCAGAGTATCTCATATCAGTTAAAAATGAAAATGTTAAAGGGTTAATAAATAATTAACTATTAAGGGTAAACTAACCAAATGACTAGTTCTAGTTATTATGATAATAGTTGGACCCAAACTCAATTATTGTTAACGAATTCTACACCCAAACTTAATTATTATTAACGAGTTCTACACTTTATCTATATTAAATTTTTAATAAAAATGACTTAAATTTTTGACAAATTTATAAAGAAATGCATTAGAATTATTAATATTCACACGATAATAAATTAAATGAAATAAAAAATCTCAAAAAGAGGATCCTAACCTTTATTAAATTAGTTAATCATCCTCTACAAATTATATCATGAGATTCTTATCTATCCAAAAGTTAATTGTTCCCAAATAGATATATAAAATATCATTAATTATAGTATAATATATAGTAAATAATAGACAAGTTATTCTTACGATCGTGAAAATTTTAACTCGACTCGGTTTAAAATTAAAAATTAAATTCAATTGTTATGTTAAATTTGCGCTATTATCTCAAATTTAAAGAATTGACTCAAAATCTAATCCGACAATTTTGAAATTTTGACTTGAATGACTATTTTTCATTAGCATCGTTAGAGACATACAATATAACATAATTCGAAGTACTTGACGTTGTTATATCATATAAATAAAGAAAAACCCTTTTCTTTATGATTCATATTGAGTTGTATCACGAGTTTTCATCTTATATATTAATTAAGTGATTTATATAACATATTTTTATAATAAGGCAAAGATAAATAAATATTTCTCATATTTTATATTTTAGATGTGCTTATTTTCGTCGCTTAACCAAGAGGTTCTGGGTTTGATCCCTGCCCTTGGAAATGCAGCAAACTCCTGAGCCAGCGGCAACTCCCATTTGGGATGTATCAGCACCGCGAAGGGGGATTAGTCATGAGCTTCGGCCCATTAGACACCTCCTGAGAGATAAAATTTTTTTTTAGATGTGTTGGTCGTTACACAAACTTTCTCCCGTGACAATTCATAGAAGAAAAAAACTAAAATAGCAAATTAAAGGACCGAACCACAAATTTGTTGCATCACCGAGAAGGCCTAAATGGAGAGACCAGATCCTCTGTCCAGTTTTACTCTGTCTTATTCTGTCTCATGAAATCTCAGCCATTTATTTTGCGGGCCCCATGTGGGTCCTATGCAGGACCCACATAAATAAACGGCAGAGATTTATTGGACACAATAAGGCACCATAATATTGGACAGGAGATCTGGACTCTACATGGAGAGACCAGATCCTCTGTCCAGTTTTACTCTGTCTTATTCTGTCTCATGGAATCTCAGCCATTTATTTTGCGGACCCCACGTGGGTCTTATGCAGGACCCACATAAATAAACGACACATATTTATTGGACACAATAAGGCACCATAATATTGGACAGGAAATCTGGACTCCTACATGACCTTATGTTGGACAAAAAGAGGAAACAGGTTAAACCCTAAGTCCAAAACCCTTTGATCATCTCGCTCTCACGCTCTTCTCTGCTCTTTCCAGGAACAGCCAAAACAAACCTGAAAACACAATGGTTCGCAGCATCAAAAACCATAAAAAAGCAAAGAGAAAGACCAAGGTTCATCAATATTTGTTCCTTGATATCAGTGTCCAATGAAGGGATTAATTCAGTTTTGGCTTTTTTGCTTGGTTGTTTATCGTTTTTTGTTTGCTGTCTCTACAATTAAACACGCAGGGTTCGAAGAAAGGAGATGGGTCATCGTCTTCTTCCTATGCGGCGGTGCCCTCGACGCCAGCAAGAGTGTGGCAGCCAGGAGTGGACCAGCTGGAGGAAGGAGAAGAGCTTGAGTGTGACCCTTCTGCTTACAATTCTCTTCATGCTTTTCACATTGGATGGCCTTGCTTGAGGTTTCATATTTCTTTGCTTTTTTCTCTTGTTTCTACTGTCATAAAGCTAGGAGCTTGTCTTTGTTTGAACTTTTAATTGGTTGATATATTTGTTCGCCATGTTCAAATGGTATTGTAATGAAAATTTGCCGGCTTATTGTATGCTTTTATTCTTGTAAAGCTTTGATCTTTGATGTTGGAGTTGCAGATTTTTTAGGGGTTCTTGCACTTTTTAATGTGTGCAGAATATGCTGCAAGGATAGCTGTATGAACGCGATCTTTCAGTTTGAGTCGAAATTCATTTTGTTATAACTTGCTTTAGTTGCTTTTCGGATTAAATAGCTTCCAGTAATCTGATGTCAGGGTATTTACATGTTTGATATACCTTGAGTATATCTATCTGGTCATTCCTTTTGATTCACCTGGTGTTCTTGTTATGTGGTGATTTGGAGTACCATTTGGCAGATTGTTGATTGATATTCTTTATTATTCTATATTGAGAACTTAGTTTCTTTTCTCTTATGCATCCTTCTGATGACTTTCTTTTGGCAGTTTTGATATTAAGCTTGATTCACTGGGTTTGATTCGGACGGAATTTCCACACTCAGTGTATTTTGTTGCTGGAACTCAGGTGAGAATCAACTTGCTATAGAGTTTTATTTTTCTTTCTTCTGTGAGAGGATGCTTTATAAAACCGAAGCAATTGCCTTATAATTTTATTATTCCAGTGTATTGTTATGATTGTTTTCATTTGGAAATGAGGGAAAGGAGGTGTAATTGATCTCAAATTAGCTTTTTTCATATTCAGGCAGAGAAGTCTTCTTGGAATTCTATTGGAATCTTTAAGGTGTCGAACATATCAGGTAAAAGGCGTGACATGGTGCCTGCTAAGGCTTCTGCCGGTGACACTGACATGGAGAGTGAGAGTAGTGATAGTGATGAAGACAGTGAAGATGACGAAAATGGTGGATCTCTCACCCCAGTTTTGCAGGTTACATATTTTTCTTTGAATTACCCATGCTTTACATCCTCAAATAATGCACATATGTTGAGTATAACTTTTCACATATTGATGTACAGCTGCGCAAGGTGGCTCATGAAGGATGTGTTAATCGTATACGTGCAATGACACAAAGTCCCCACATATGCGCTTCTTGGTCAGATACTGGTCATGTGCAGGTTATAGACATTACCCTTAGAATCTTTGTTCTTGAGCTCTTGGATAATGAAGCTCTGATCATTTCAGTTTATGAGCTGTGCCCATGCCATTCAATAATTTTAGGAATCATAAGAATGGCACCTGCTCTTTTAGTTTCTCTTGACCATCTTTTGATTGATCATAAAAGTGCAGATATGGGATGTCAGCAGTCATCGGAATGCCTTGGCAGATTCAGCAACAGAAGCTTCACGGGGTGCTTCTTCAGCTTTTAATCAAATGCCATTAGCCAAGTTCAAGCACAAGGATGAAGGATATGCTATAGATTGGAGTCCTCGAGTTGCTGGAAGACTGTTATCTGGTAATATCTATTTTCTTTTTCTGTTGCTCCTGTCTTTGAATATTTTTCATTTTTAGATACAAAATTTGTAGATCTTCTAATGTTCTAAGGGTCTCTAATTGCTTGAAGGTGACTGCAAGAATTCTATACATTTATGGGAGCCCACTTCTGGTGCATCCTGGAATATTGATCCTAAGCCATTTGTTGGTCACGTTGCAAGCGTGGAAGATTTACAGGTCTTTATTCCATTTCAAGATCTATGCAGGTATCCCTTTTGACCGTTCGATATATTATTGTAACATCATTTGGTTTCTATATTGCAGTGGAGCCCTACAGAAGATGCGGTGTTTGCCTCTTGCTCTGCAGATAAGACTATTGCAATATGGGATACTCGCATGGGGAAGTCACCTGCAATTTCCTTTAAGGCACATAATGCCGATGTCAATGTCATTTCGTGGAACAGGTTGCTGATTACTGGTGCCATCTTTTATACCCAATTTCAAGAATTTTTCATCTTCTTTTTGATGGTTGACTTGACTTGCTTCTTTGGTTTTGATAGGTTGGCTAGTGTTATGCTAGCATCTGGAAGTGATGATGGGACATTTTCTATTCGTGATCTTAGATTACTATCACCAAAAATGGTATGTAGATTCTGCCTTTGCAGGAAGGCAACTGCCATTTTCTTTTGTTGTACAAGTTTTTTCGAGGCGAGAAAACACTTAATTGATCTCTCTCCTTATTTTTTCCCCTTATGGCAAGGTTCATTAACATCAAGATATTGGCAATTTATTTTTATCAGCTTCCTCTTTATCTTTCAATTGAAGTGTTTGATCTTGTACTTAATTTTTCAGGAAGAGGACAAGTCCCTAGTAGCACATTTCGAATACCACAAACATCCCGTTACATCCATTGAATGGAGTCCGCACGAACCCTCCACGTTGGCAGTTGCTTCCTCTGACCATCAATTAACGTATGTAAACATGTGATCAAGAGCAACTTACATAGCTTGCATTTGGATACTGTTTCATTTATGTTTCTCGTCCATGAAATAATTCCTGAATTGGGTTTACACTTGTAGAATATGGGACCTTTCCCTGGAAAAGGACGAGGAAGAGGAAGCAGAATTCAGAGCCAAAACGAAAGAACAAGTAAATGCCCCGGGAGATTTGCCTCCCCAACTTCTTTTTGTTCATCAGGTACTCTTCACCAAAATTCAATTCTTTCTGTAGATTAAACTAGAAAATGTGCATTTTGAGTGTCATATTTGATTCTCATGTATGGTTCAACAGGGACAGAAGGATTTGAAAGAACTTCACTGGCATGCTCAGATTCCTGGTATGCTTGTGTCCACCGCAGCAGATGGCTTTAACATCTTGATGCCCTCAAATATACAGAGTACTCTTACCTCTGAAGGTACTGGAGAGTTGAAATGAGGAATCTGCTCAACAAAACAAATCTTGAGCTTTTGCTTTCATGTCTTAAATAGCAGTTATATGTGAGCAATATCACTGGCTGCTGCTTACCTGTGATATTTGTTGATTGGATTTATACAATTTGAGTCTTGTTTTTTCTAATTACTTTTGCTTACGAGATCGTAAATATTTATATGGAAGTGCAATTTTAGTTCATTCTTGTCTTCCATTCGGTTTGACTTGTAATTCTCTGGAAAGCTGTCGACAACTAGAGAGATCCGCCCCTTTGGAGGTCGTCGAGTTGATAGAGTGGAGGGGACATGGGGTCAAAAAGTTCTTATATTTAAATTTCCTTATTTACATTCTCTCGATCTAGATTGTCATACAGGACTTGTCTAGTGTGGAGTATTTGGTTGACGTGATTTGTAGGTTATTACGTCAATCTGGAGGTTTACTCGGTGCGTATCTAAAGGATAATGGCTGCAGATTTTTCCATTTCAAAACAAAAATTGAGAGATCTTTTTGTTCATCAAGGTATATGAAGACTAATTACAAACATAGAACCACTAATATAGGTTAAAAGTCTATTTTGAATTTAATACTTTTTTAAAACATTCAAAACAAATTCTAGCAAATTTTACTGTTGCATGATAATAAAACCTATTACTTGAAATATATAATAGTGGATTTTACTTTTATTAATTTTAAAAAACCTGTTTAAGTTACATGATAATTTTTATTTAAAAAATATAAAATTAATGTTTATTCAATATTGATATATTTAACAGATGGAAAGTTATTGTATCAAATTTTTCATCTATTTAAAGTCTATTTTGAATATTTTAAAAACGTTAAAATTTGATTAAAACGTTTCAAAATGTTAAGATTCCAGTTGTGTTTTATTGCAAATATTGAGGATTAAAATGTACTTTTAGCTATAGACAATAAGTATGATGTTAAGTAAGCTTGGCAATAAGTTAGGTTGCGTTAGGTTGGACCTATTCTTGACCCGCTCCGGTTAAAACTCCCAAGAGATTGACCTAAGTTGTTCGGAACATTTAAAACGATGTCGTTTTAAGTTTAACTTTTCAAAATGATACTAATTTAGAAAAGTTTAAGCATAATAAAAAGAAAATGTATACCTACTCTAACCTAAAGTTGTGGGAACTTGAACTATCCTTTTGTGCTCTAAATCATTAAGAAATAAACGTGATGGGATTGAATGAGAGAAGAATAAATTATGTAAAGGAAAAAAAACATTTGAAAAGATATTTTATTTTTTGCATTACATAATCTAAATCACTTCTGTATGGCAAACAACAAAATTTCAACATTTGCAAATCCATAGCTAACCATAAATATGTATGTATACCATGCAATCCTCTTCTTTAAAAAAAAAAAGGAAGAACTTGCAGTCGCTATCTTTTGAATATACACTGGCTAAACTTTCGGTTGACTTAATAGCCTGTAAATCATGCCAACCGGGTACTCCGTCCTAAACAAGCCCTGTACGACAGGCTCGATCGAGAAAGCGTAGATAGGGGATTTAAACACAGGACCTTTTGGCCCCAATCTCTCGACTCCACCAACTCGACCACCCCCTAGGGGGGCGTATACCACGCAACTTCCTTTACTCAAAATCCTAAAAAATTGAATCTAATTAAGAAAATTACAAAATATTCAATAACTCAACCAGTTTGATTAATTCAATTATAAAAACCTTGAATCGTCTAACTTTTTGGTTTGATTTTCAACTTTTCGGTTCGATTTACTTTAATAAATTTTCTTGTTAAAAATTGAATTAATTAATCAATTTTTTTAAATTAATAAGTTTTTATAAACCAAAACAAATCAATTAATTTTCATTTAATAATATCTTTTTTAATTAAACTTCAAATTCTTCCATAGGTAAAGATAATTTCTTTCAATCACAATTCAAATTCTTTAATTTTATTTAATCTTTAATCGATTTTATAATGGTCTAATATGGGTTAAATCTTTTAAACTTTAAACTTTTTGTCTCATCGATTTAACTTTCGATCTAGTTTTTAAAACATTAAAAATTACACAACCCTTTTTACTTCAAAAATATTAAGGTCTTACCAGAATTTTAATTTGGATTGATTTTGGTGAAGTAGCATACCTGAAAATAAGAAGAAGAAGAAGAAGAAGAAGAAGAAGAAGAAGAAGAAGAAGAAGAAGAAGAAGAAGAAGAAGAAGAAGAAGAAGCAAAATATAAACAGATAAATATCATAGAATGCAAAATGTACAACGCCAAAACACCATATGAGATGATGGTTTCATGTCAGAGTCTGTTTCTTACAAAGAATGAAGCTTTCTAAGACATAATTATCATTCCCAAATTAGAATAATTATTATCTTTCTTTATGTATAGTTTCTAGTAATTATTATTGTCAAATAAATTTTTAAAAATTATCTTTTTATTCATAATACTAATACTTATTGATATTTATTAATCATGGCTCGCATAACTCCTTTTATAATTTAGTTATTTTTTGGACAGTTCATAAAGTCATTTATCATATATCAATAGGTTCTATTATAACCTGAAACCAATGTTTTAAAAGTTGAACCTCAAGTTAAACCGGTAAGACAAAAATTTTATTATTGAAAAGATTCAATCAGTATTAGACCGTCATAAAATCGGTTAAATATTAAATAAAATTAAAGAATTTAAAATATGGTTAAAAGAGATTGTTCTTATTAATCGAATAATTTGAAGTCTAATTAAAAAAAAATTGTTAAATAAAAATTAATTAATTTATTTTGATTTATAAGAATTTATTAATTTTTAATTAGAGTTATTAAAGTAATGAACTGAAAAGTTAAATAGTTCAAAATTTTTACTGTTAAACTGATCGAGCCATTAGAGTTTTGCCTAAGGAAAATCCCATTTTAAGAATTGAATAAAGATCTCTATTTAAATAATTGAAGCCCCACTTGCTAGAATTTGTAAAGAGATTTCTTCGAGAAATATAGAGGATCAAAAGAGATAATTACAGGAATCTCGAATCAGTCTCTTTTTGCTTTTCTTTTTTTCTTACATCTGCATCAGTACTACTGTATTCTACGGACCTGTAACCTTCAATCTTAGAAAGATACAGTTCATAACAAGAACGTTAAGAAAAGTGAAAGCTGCTATATTCATAGTTAAGAATACAAAATTTTCATGACAACCCATGGGGATGTTGTGTTCTTCGAGTTTTTCTTTTTCATAAACTTGTATCTCATAATTATCATACATGTATACACTGAGGGTTCTGAATTCAATTGTATATGCTATCATAAATTCAGATTTAAAATATTAAGTGGAAATTAAGAAAAAAGCATAATGTAAATAGAAAAGAAGATTCTTTATTATGAATTAATTTTAATTTAAGATAATAGAAATTGATTAAAGAAAAGTATATCTTTAATACGGGATAATATCTCGAACATACAATTTGATTGGGATGTAATGTAAAATAGAACGGAAAAAGATATAGAACTTTCGTATAGTTTAAGAAATTTTATTAATTTTTTTTATAATTTTTATTTTTTCAAAAATCAATTATCTATATTAAAATACCAACAGTTCATTGTCAAATAAGACAAAGTTTATACTAAATTTAATAGAATTGGGCAAAACTTAAAGGTACAGGTTATTAAATTTTTTTATAATTTTTAATTTTTCAAAAATCAATTATCTATATTAAAATACAGTCAGTTCATTGTCAATTAGGACAAAGTTTATACTAAATTTAATAAAATTGGGCAAAATTTAAAGGTACAAAGTGGTTGTTTCCGATTTCGTGTGCTACCCTGTGTCTCTCTCTGTGAATGAATGGATGGACGAAGAGGAATACAACTGCTACTAATTCCGTATGCTACTTGGTACCTCTCTCTGTAAATAAACGGATGGATAGAGACGGGTACAAAGTGGCACATAAAAATAGGAAATTTCAAAACTTAACCTGATCCGAGAGTTGGAGACACCTTGTAAGGATTAGATTAGGTTGGATTTCTGAGCCCTGCGCTTCTTCCTGGATTGATGATGGCAGACATGTTCTTTGGTACGATGAAGACTTTCTTGTGCACGAACGAGATTGAAGGGTCTTGTTTTGTTTATGTGATATGTTCAATCAGTCACATAAGGTATGGAAATGCTCAAACTCCAATTTCCACAATTTCGGGATCACTCACTATGTAACCTTCCATGTGAACCAACATGAACTTTACTTACCGACATAATATTATATTATATAGTAAAAAAGTATAAACTTCGTTTTAAAAAATCAATTATTTGGACTTAAATTAATAATTTAAATTAATGAGTTATGAGACTCATTCATTTAAGACTCATTAATTTAAATTAATGAGTCTCATAGAACAGGTGAGACTCAGGAGCTAGCCCTTATGCCCTTGTAATAGTTAAAATCACTAACATGTATAATTGTTTCTTTCGAGGATCCAAAGAAAAGCCAAAAAATTAATCTCTCCATGTCCACCAGTTTCCTTCCTGATACCTATCAGTCATTCCAGGTTGTTCTCAAGTAAATTCGTTTTGCCTGCCTCAATTTCTTATGACATGAGAAGAAAGGACGATGTTATTGGCCCTACTTCCCATTGAAAGATCGTTGTTCTAATGTTGGGGATGACACTATTGTTTTGTCCGCACAACTATGAGTTGTTAGCTTGACAAATTGGAGATGCAGAGAGAGCCAAACTTGGGTTCCGCAGAGCCGTGGACCAAAAGAAAAAGGTAAAGACCAGCACCTTGTTATTCACAAAAGCAAGCATAATGATTCTCCCTCCTTTTACTCTTTTTTACAGTCTGATTATTAATTTAAATGGTACATCAACGTCTCTTGAAATTGAAAATCAGATGTAACAGTGCAAGCATGCTGATTTTACAATAAAATGGCTTCTATGTCAGCTTTAAATGGACAATTTAGAGAAAGATTAAACCTTATTGATTAGGCTTAATACAACAATTTACGCTTCTTATTTTCTAGATTTGTATGGAATAAATTTTTAAAAATATACATCCATTGCATACAAGATTTAAAAATTTAATAAAACAAGCGTGACGGATTGGAATACAGAACCTTAAATTGAATTGGAAAGGACAGAGAGAATTTAACGGTTGCAAGACTTTGATAACCGTGGATTGTCAGTAATGATTTCAAAAGCGGACTAAAAGTTAAGACGGTAAGACAGAAAATTTAAGGTTTAAAAGATTTAATCAATATTAGATTGTTAGTTAAATATTAAATAAAATTAAAAATTATTCTCACTTATTCAAAATTTTAATTGAAAAATATATTATTATATGAAAACTAATTAATTAATTTTAGTTTATACAAATTAAATTAATTTACAAAAATTGGTCAATTAATTAATAAAATAATTAGTTTTCAATAATAAAAACTATTAAATTAAATCAAATAAAACAATTGAAAATTTAGCCAAAAAAATTGGTTGGTTCAAAATTTTCACTGTAAAATTGATTACATCGGTTTGGTTTTTAAAACAATGATTATCAGTATAAGGCTTAGTAAATTCTTGTTATTCCGTAGAAATGAATGTATTTGTTAAAATGATAATAAATTGAATCAAGCTTGAGTCATAAAAATTAAATTTTCTTTTAGTGATGTAAATCTAAATTAAAATTTGATAAATCGGATTCATACAGCTTAAATTTTAATTAAATCAAGTAAAAATAATATTATTTTGGTGTAATTATTAAAATGATAATACTTATAGTTAAGATAATATCATTTTATTTAAATTAATAATTTAATTAATTTAAATTTAATTTATTGATCAAATTGAATTAAGTCAAGTGAAATTTATCATCCTTTATGGTCGAGAGTGATATTATGGTTATATGGCCAGAGAAAAATAAAAGAATTATTGTTATGATTCTATTTATTTCAAAAATAATATTTTTAAAGGAAATAAATTATCTAAAAGAGCACAAGGTTTTATGAAAATGTTTAATTTCAATATGAATTATCTTTTTTGAAAGAAAAATATAACTTTCAGAAATTTTATACTTTATATTATAATAAATTAATATATTTTGTCGCCTTATCATAATAATTAATATATTTTATTAACATATTTTATTAACATATTTTATTATATTTTGAATAAATACGAAGTTTTAGAAAAAAAAAGTTATTTTCTTCTAATTCGTAGTAAAGTAAAAACTACATTTTATCTTGTCTATTTAGTTTTTTTTTTCCTAAAAAAAATCCATAATCCATAACTTTCTATTTGTATTTTCCATTTATCATCGTCAAAGTAGGCAAAATTTTCACTCATTACCAAATTATAACAATACTTAGGGATGGCAATCCCGGCCGGCCCTAGCGTTGCCCATGGCATGCATAGCTTGGGTAGGCCCGATTTATTTATTTTTAAAAAAGTATTAAAAAAGACGACGTTTTGTTTCTCTCGATCGGGCCAAAAAATTTAGCCCATTAACTTGTCAATCAAGATTTGGCCATTGATTTCTAGTGAGGCTAGGTCAACCCGAGCCAGGCCCGAACTGGAATGTCGTGTTTAATAATACCTAATCCTATCAATTCTCTAACAAACTCACTCCTCTTTTAAATTTGAAATTCCTAATCCAATGAAGTCTAAAAACATATGGTTGATTTGAGAGTCATTAATTTTATTCGTTCTTTTATATTCTGATTGAATAATCATTGCCGCATACAAAAGGGAAAAGCTTGAAGGTGATATTTCAGAAGAACTAGACAAGAAATAATTAAGATGAAATGT
>JANKOD010000005.1:33528947-33539170 GCA_026284645.1 Erythroxylum acuminatum | reverse complement strand
GATTAAAATTTATTCGAAATTTATATATTTTTGTAATATATTTTAAATTTATTTATATTTATTAATAATTATTAAATTAAATTTGTTGATTAAATTAAAATTGTGATTATTATTTATTATTATGATTTTTGGAGATAACGTTAAAAATATACAATACAACTGTACAAAATGATAATGGACTATTTTGTAATTTTTAAAAAATTCAAGAACTATTTCATAAATTTAAAAAATTACTCAAATCGGTACCTGGTATTAACTGGTACCGTACCAAAATCCAATCTAATACCAAATCCGGTACTGTATTCGTAACATTGCTTGGGAGGGTCATAATGTACACAATATTCTCTTTATATTTTTCTACAAATTATTTATATAACTAATTATTTATGTGTTATAATTTTTATAAATAAAAAATAATTTTTATTATAAACTCGCACATTTTTGTAGTTTGTTATTCTTATTTATTCAATGACTTATACTTCATTTGTTTAAAAATATATTTTATATTATTTTTAAAAATTAAATTTCAACTTCAATAAATTCAATAATTTATTCTATTCTATTCCACTACAAGACTGCGTACTATAAGACCCCTTTTTAGAGATTTTTTTTAAAATTTCGGTCAACAATTGAATTCTAATAACTCGAACCAATTTAAGCAAATAATTATAATTTAAGAAAAGATTTGAGCAACCCATTGTAATCTCAAAACTTGACCTTATGAAAATATTAAAAACCCTAATTGAAAAGGGGAGCCTATATGAACTCTCACTCATATTATTTTATTTAGTAAAATACATTTAAAAAATTAAAGGAAAGAAGATAACAAAAATGGCTTATAAGAACTAACAGATAAGCACTCGTTAAAGCCTACACCACAAACAACAGTTGCAGATATTATCACTCGCTTCGCTTGCCCACACCCACCCAACAAAAAATAAAAAAAAGTAACTAATTATTAAAAAAAGAAAAAAGAAGAACCGTCAACGTTAACAAACGGTGAGCTTTATTCGAGTGGGGTAATATCTAGAGCAGTTCCTATCTAATCTAACCTACGAAGCCTCCATAAAAGCAGACGCTGCGCTACAAATTTTCTTCTTCTATTCACGCACACACACAGACAAGACACGAGTACAAGAACTGAGACACGCACACCCACACACACACACACATACGCACAGACATACACATAGCCAGAGCAGATTCATACACACGCTTTTCTTATTTTTGCTCTTCCGCTTTGTCGTTTGTTTTCACGGAGAATTTGGAGAAGAAAACCAAAACAAAAAAACTGAAGTGAATAGATAAACAATGGTAGTTTTTGATGATGGTGAAGATATGGGGGGAATGAGCCGCATAGTCGCTTCTGCTGTTTCATCTTCATCATCCTCATCTTGCTTCATTGAAAGGTACTCACTTGAAAAAGGTTATTTTTTTTTATATAGATTTGGTTAGCTTCAGTTTTTGTAACTGTTTTTTTTGGGGGTTTTGATTTTGTGGGAAGAGGCTTCAGAGGGTGTTTTAGAAATTTCTATAAAGGAATTGTAAAAGGGTATTAGATATTCGATCGATTTGATGGTTTTGATTCAGTTTTTTCCACCTGTGTTCGGTGGATTTCGGGAGATTCTTGGGTTAGGGTTAGATATAGTGTTTCTTTAGCGTTTTAGATATATCTTTCTGTCTCTCATTAGGATTAGGGTTACAGATTGAAGAGATCTCCTTTTAGTTTCTTCTTTTCTCCTTGTTTTTCTTTTTCAAATTTATCTTAGCTTTGGATTATACTTCTTCACAGCAATACGAGAAAAAGAAAAGAACAAAGACTCTACTTTTGTTTCATTTGTTGTTTATATCTCAGTTAAAGTAATAAAGAAGTGAATTGTAGTTGGGGATAGTTCATCTTTGTTTTGTTTTTTTTTATTTCTGATGTGGGTTTATGGGGATTAAGCTGTGTGATTGATAAATCTAGGGTTTTGATGGAGGGGAGATATTGTGGGGATTGAGATGTTGATGAAGGTGTTTATAAGGTTGTTGTTTTATTGAATTGTGCTCTTTGGATACGGAAATGGATTCATTCTACTACCCACCAGCAACAAAACCCACCATGGAAGTGAGCTGAAGCATGGTAGATTCTCGTCTCACAGCCTTGTCAATGGAGAATCATCACCCATCCACCCTCTTGTCAATGGATTCCAGTGCCTCCTCACACGACGAATTGGATTTGGAGATGAACCGTCAGATTATACTTCCCCGACCACCTGATATTAACTTACCCCTGTCAGCTGAACGTAGCCCGCCTCCACCATCATGGAACTCTGACCCTTGTGATATATTGGAAGTGGGACTTGGTCCGCAGGTTTATGAGACTGAGACTCTTCTTACCATCCCAAAGGTTGGGAGGAAGTGTGCCAAAAGGGTTGATAGCATTTGGGGTGCTTGGTTTTTCTTTAGTTTTTACTTTAAGCCTGCATTAAACGACAAATCAAAGGCCAAAATTGTCCGGGACAGCAATGGAGTTTCCGGGTTCGACAAGTCTGATCTCAAGCTTGATGTTTTCATGGTTCAGCATGACATGGAAAACATGTACATGTGGGTTTTCAAGGAGAGACCAGAGAATGCTTTGGGTAAGATGCAATTGAGGAGTTACATGAATGGACATTCTCGTCAAGGAGAGCGACCCTTTCCATTTAGTGCTGATAAGGGTTTTGTTCGATCTCACAGAATGCAGCGAAAGCATTATAGAGGGCTTTCCAATCCCCAGTGTGTACATGGCATCGAGATTGTTCCATCACCGAATCTTATGGGGCTTGATGAGGATGAAAAGAAAAGATGGGTGGAACTTACTGGCAGGGATTTGAACTTCACCATCCCACCTGAAGCCAGTGATTTTGGTTCGTGGAGAAACCTTCCCAACACAGATTTTGAGCTTGAGAGGCCACCTCCTCCAATAAAGAGTGCATCTAATTCTCACTCTAAGAAGCTGCTCAATGGTTCTGGGCTCAATTTGTCGACTCAGCCATCTAGCCATAGCAATGGTGATGGAATGGACCTATCTCCTGTCAGCAGCAAAAGGAGGAAGGACTTTTTCCCCCATGGGAATGATGATGAATGTTACTTGGCTGTAAATCCTCCCTCTGATCGGATTCCGGAGATTGAAATTCATCAAACTGAGCCTCACTGGTTGAATGGTTTTAGTGGTGTCATGAAGAATGTTTACGGACCAGTTACAGCTGCAAAAACAATCTATGAAGATGAAGAAGGTTATCTGATCATTATTAGTTTACCTTTTGTGGATCTTCAGAGAGTGAAGGTTTCTTGGAGAAACACCCTCACTCATGGTATAATAAAGGTGTCTTGTGTGAGCACCTCTCGCATGCCGTTTATCAAGAGACACGATAGGACTTTCAAACTCACAGATCCGGCTTCCGAACATTGCCCTCCAGGGGAGTTCGTCCGAGAAATCCCTCTTCGAACTCGAATTCCAGAGGATGCTAATATAGAAGCTTATTATGATGGACCAGGGTCAGTGCTTGAGATTCTAGTGCCTAAACTCCACGAGGGGCCAGAAGAGCATGAGGTGCGAGTATGTCTTCGCCCTCATCTTGGAGCCAACGATCTAATGCTGACATGAGGAGGACAAGTTTGAGGCTGAGTTTCAACTTCCAACAGGTGGTGATGCTTCATTGTTTTAGGCTAACCTTAATCTATGAAACAAAATGTGCGTGCACCTCAGATTTGCTTTTTTCCTCTGTCTTTCTCCGATGTCTTGTTTTATTCCCTCACGTTCTAGGTTTTATCTGTATGTTCTATCAGTTTAAAAATATTTTTGATTTCAGAAGTATTATGAAAGATTTGATGTATTTATTCACGTAGTTGTTTCACTCATTTTTGTAACGACTCATACACAGATTCTTCATGTCAAAGCTCACGAAAGATCTTTGCATGGACTCTTGCATCAGGTGCCTCCATGTTCTTAGTATGCTAAGCAAAATTTTCTACCTTCATAACCTTAATTTCTCCAACCCAAAAGCAACCCTCGACCTTAAATTCCAACATGTGTAGGAAAAGTATGAGCTTTTGTACTTATCAACGGTTTGGTGGAGACCTTCATGAAAGCGGACCAATACGTTATTGATAAGTCAGCTCTTCGTTTGGAGATAAGAAGCTACATTCATTTTACTTTTCTTAGAAGAGTCCAGCTCCAGCAGCTGTGAAGTTGTTACACGTCCACACCGACATGAACGTACGGAGTCAATCAGGATCTGCGGGACGAGGACTTTCAGACCTTAAACTGTTGAATATTATAAACATGCGAGTCTTTTGCGTGTTGGTGACAATAAAGCATGGTCTACAAGAAACTGCAGATACTGAAAGTCAAGTATGGCTGCTTGATTTAATGTCGGTTCACTTTGAAGTTGACACGTAATTCCTCTGTTTAGATGCATATGGCATCTAATAAATATAGTGTTAAAAGTAAATAACGCCAACATCAAACTGACCCGCATAAGTAGTAAGTTAGTTGACGCATCTGTTATTCTTTCGATATATGTATCGATAAACAACAGTCTAATTCTTACTGAATAGTTCATGAATGCCTAGAATTATAGAATTATGTAACCTGGCATTCGATCAGATTTTTTATACAGTTTAGAGCTTAATCAAATCAAAATCAAATCGATGTTTAGCTCAAGACTTCATAAAATTGAATCGAACCAATCGTTCAAACTCGTATCGAACCCAAACTATCATCCCTTCTCTTGGGCCATTCATCGCCGGATCAAAGTCAATTTATCAATCCCTTCGACAAAAGGGGCGTTAGCAGCTAAGTTTAAGTAGATTCTATAATCTAAAGCTTTGCAAACTTGGGAAAAGGATCAAAACTTAGAAACTGCTTCCATGAATTATAATGATCTGTAGACCTTTTAAACTTGAAATTCAAAATAAACATCCAGGGTTTGGCTTTGAATATAAATCAAAGCCACAAAAATTAGAACGTGATATAACTCAAAAAGAGCAGAATGCGATTAAACCTAGGTGGTAGTAGAGAGATGAGCCATAGAATGGCTTAGTCGACTTCCTCAATCTTGGGGCCTGCTCCGCTGCCACCAGCTGGGATGTCATCATCTGGCGCGCCACCCATGTCGGCTCCAGCTCCTTGGTACATCTTCGCAATGATGGGGTTGCAGATGCCCTCCAACTCCTTCATCTTGTCTTCGAACTCATCAGCCTCAGCTAGCTGGTTGCTGTCAAGCCATTGGATGGCCGCCTCAATAGCATCCTCGATCTTTTTCTTGTCAGCAGGAGGGAGTTTTTCACCAATTTTCTCGTCTTTTACTGTGTTCCTCATGTTGTATGCATAGTTCTCTAAGCTGTTCTTGGCCTCCACCTTCTTCTTGTGCTCTTCATCCTCGGACTTGTACTTCTCTGCTTCTTGAACCATCTTCTCAATCTCCTCCTTCGATAGTCTTCCCTTGTCATTGGTGATGGTAATCTTGTTCTTCTGACCGGTAGTCTTATCCTCGGCAGACACGTTCAAGATACCATTGGCATCAATGTCAAAGCACACAGTGATCTGTGGTACACCCCTAGGAGCAGGAGGAATGCCAGAGAGCTCAAATTTACCAAGCAAGTTGTTGTCCCTGGTCCTTGTCCTCTCACCTTCATAGACTTGGATCAACACACCAGGCTGGTTGTCAGAGTAAGTAGAGAAGACCTGTTCCTTCTTGGTGGGAATAGTTGTGTTCCTGGGAATCAACACAGTCATGACACCTCCAGCAGTCTCAAGACCAAGGGAGAGTGGAGTGACATCCAACAAAAGGAGATCCTGCACCTTCTCGTTACCCTCACCGCTCAAAATAGCAGCCTGGACTGCAGCACCATAAGCAACAGCCTCATCGGGGTTGATGCTCTTGCAAAGCTCCTTTCCATTGAAGAAATCTTGCAGCAATTGTTGGACTTTCGGAATTCTAGTAGAACCACCAACGAGTACAACATCATGCACAGAACTTTTGTCCATCTTTGCATCCCTCAAACACTTCTCAACAGGCTCCATACATTTTCTGAACAGATCCATGTTAAGCTCCTCAAATCTGGCACGAGTAATGGTGGAATAGAAGTCAATACCCTCGTACAAAGAGTCAATCTCAATGGTAGTCTGGGCAGTGGATGAGAGAGTCCTTTTCGCCCTTTCACATGAAGTCCTCAATCTCCTTAGGGCCCTGGGATTTCCACTAATATCCTTCTTGTTTTTTCTCTTGAATTCTTGGACAAAGTGGTTCACCATCCTGTTATCAAAATCCTCACCACCAAGGTGAGTGTCTCCGGCAGTAGCCTTCACCTCAAAGATACCCTCTTCGATGGTGAGAAGAGACACATCAAAAGTACCACCACCAAGATCAAAAATCAACACATTCTTCTCACCAACACTGGTTGCCTTCTTGTCAAGGCCATAGGCAATAGCTGCAGCTGTGGGCTCATTGATAATACGCATCACATTAAGCCCAGCAATGACACCAGCATCCTTTGTGGCCTGACGCTGGGAGTCATTAAAGTAAGCAGGAACCGTGACCACAGCATTCTTGATAGTGGAGCCAAGATAGGCCTCTGCAATTTCACGCATTTTTATAAGGACCATAGAAGAGATTTCTTCTGCAGCAAATTGTTTGTCCTCTCCTTTGTATGAGACCACAATCATGGGCTTGTCACCAGGGCCAGGAATAACTTTAAATGGCCACAATTTGATGTCACTCTGGACAGAAGCATCGGTGAATCTTCTTCCAATCAACCTCTTCGCATCTGCAGACAACAACATTTACACTTAGCGCATGCAAGTGCAAAAGAAACTTAGGATATGATATCAAACGTCAAGAAGGTCCCAACACCAAACCAAATCTAAGTGTGAAACAAACCCTCAAACGCAGGAATCCTACACAAGGTGTTACATTCAAATAATGTGCAACTATATAGTTTCAGCCACCACCGTAACAATAAAATAGCATACAAAGAAAGTAAGGAAAATCAAGGTAGTTAAGACAAACTTGCGCTGTTGACTTAGAATGACGGTGTTAAATCTGTCAATCCATCAATGTTTTAGTTTTATGATCTCAAAGAACCTCTTATCACTGAATGAACTCGACAAAACAAACCTAACACGAATAACAATAACCTAGTTCAATGCAATCCAAAATTCAAATCAGTAAAAAAAAATTCAATTACGCTAAGTAGAAGATACCAAAAGACAGCCTAACAAATTAGTAAGCAAGAATCCATAGCATTCAAAAAGAACATTTAAGATCTCGAAGAACTAACTTCATATTTTAAGAATACCACAAACTAAAAACTCTGATAATATTGAACCGTTATAAATCATGAACAGACAGAGATCGTATGCAATGAACCAAAGGGTCAACGATTTTAAACATAAAACTTCCAAACAACATGCCAAAGGCTTCAACTTTCAGATCTAAGTTTATCAAAGTCAAGAAACAACAGATCTTACCAAATACAGTGTTGATAGGGTTCATGGCGACCTGGTTCTTGGCCGCATCCCCGATCAAACGTTCAGTGTCGGTGAATGCAACATAGGAAGGCGTCGTCCTGTTTCCTTGGTCGTTGGCGATGATCTCAACGCGGTCGTGTTGCCACACGCCGACGCATGAGTAGGTGGTGCCGAGATCAATGCCGATGGCTGGACCCTCTCCTTTTCCGGCCATCGTTTCCTCTCTACGCTAACTAAACTTTAAGAAACGAGAGAGCGGCGGAGAATCAGAGAGACGGAGGCTAAGATATATAGAGAGTTGAAGTGGAGAAACCGTGAGATGAGCGTGGGTTTATATAGAATTAGGGTTTGGAGTTCTAGAATGTTCCACTTCAACGATCTTCAAATTATACTTTACTTGACAAGTTGTGCGCGGCGGGTTCTCTCCTTGTGTTAGCAATGCGCGTTCGTGGAATGCACGGAGCGTTCACATTTTTATTAGAAAATTATAAATAAATAAATTGTTTATTATTTATATTTTTTAAAAAAATTAATTTTAATGAAGAAATTTTATTTCTAAATTATTTTTAAGATTAAAAAAAGGTTTTCACTCATGTTTTAAAAATTAAACCAATTTGGCCTGTTTAACAATAAAAATAGTTTGAATTGACTAACTTTTCGGATCTTCAGATTATTAATATTTATTGTTAAAAATCGATTAGTTAATTAATTAATTAGTCAGTTAATTTCGATATATCAAAATAAACCAATTAATTTTTTTTAACAATCTTCTTTAAAATAGTCTTTTTTAATTATTTTTTAATTTCTTTAATTTTGTTTAATTTTTAACTGATATTATGACGGTCTATACTAGTTGAACCTTTTAAATCTTAAACTTCTTATTTTATCAATTTAACTTTTGGTTCAGTTTTTATTAAATTTTATCAAAGTCTATTAATTTTTATAATATAATTTGTAAATAAATTAAAGTAATAAAATATTTTTAAAAATGAATAAAATCACATGTTTCACCTCTTTTATTATAATTTTAATTATATCATTTGACTTGTTAACAAATATTCATAAATATTTTCTCTATTATTTTTATTTTTATTAATTAAATACTATTTTTAAAATTTCATTTTAATAATTAATTAAAAATAATATTAATTTTACTTATTTAGTTATTTAAAGAATTAATGGATCTGTATTGTTTGGATGAATGAATGGGCGGGGTTGGGATGGGATAGGTTAGGTCGAGTTGATGTCTTAAAACCCAATTCAGCCAATCAGGCTCAGCAAACGAGGCCCACCGTTAAGAGGCAGGTTAAGGGGGCTTTTGAAAACGGGAACTTGACCCAAAGTAACCTTATAAACTTGACTAGATAAAAGTAATAATAAAACCAATAAAAACAAATCTATTTTAATAAGTGGAAATTAGATAAATACAAAAAAATATTTTTATTGCATTTGAATAAAGAAATTGGTGAATAAAGAGATGGATAATTTTCTTCTAAAAAATTGTATTTAAAAATTTAATTTAACACATAGTTAATCAAAATAAATTTAATGATATACTATTTTAAATAAGTAGAAGCTAATTTAATCATATATTTAATAATTAATTTTTCGTTAAAAATTCTTATAATTTAAATTTAGATTGAATATTTTTATCAATTTTTTTAAATTGTCAAATTGAGCATGCATAAAATGTCACTTTATTATAATAAAAATTAAATTATTATTATCAATTGTTTTGTGGAATGTTGACGAAAGACTAATGAAAATAATATTTAGCTTCAAATAATTAATTGAGATTATTGTTTAAAATTATATTTAATAAATAGTAGAGATAAAAATATTTCAAAGCTGGATTACTTGAAATAATAATAATAAATTAATAAAAAAAGTTAACCAATTAAACTTATCATAATAGATAAAGTTAATGTTTCAAAAACTGGACCGGACCGTTTGGTCCGATTAGAAAAAGTTTGAACCGGTCAGTAGTTCGGTTAGGTTTCACCCAATAACCTCTATGTAAAAAACATATTGGTTCAAAAAAAAATTGGTCGGACCGAACGGTCCGGTCTGATTTTTAAAACCTAGATAATACGCAACGAATTCGGTCTATCATGTTTTTATTTACTTTTAACTTTAAAAGCTTGTTTCTCAAAAGCATATTATATAGCCCAATGTACATCTCTTCTAGACAGAGTTTTGAGATCTGTACCGTACCGGCCGAATAACGATACAGCGAAACCTAACCTCGGTATCGGCCAAAAATACCAGCCAGTACCGGGGTTTTCCGTTGGGTACCCAACATACTAGAAAATACCAGCCAGATCGGGAAAATTTGGAAAGTTTGAGGACCTTTTTGCAAATTTAAAAAAATTTTAACCCCAAAAACCTAACCCTCCTCCCCCCCCCACCCCCGACCCCGACTGCTGCCTCTCAAGTCTCATCCTCTCTCTCTCACTCTCTCGCAGTCTCTCTCACTCTAACCTCTCTCTCGCCGCCATTTGGGTCTTCTCATCACCGCCGCCGCTTCCTTTCTTCTCCGGTTGTCTCCTCCTGCCCTCCCTAGTGCTTGTATCACTCTCCTCCTCGCTCGTTGGAGTCGCGATCTAGGTTTGCGTTTGACGTCTGATGCGGACCAGTTAGCTTTGGATTACATGGAAGATCTTGACCGCGGCAAGGTTTGCGGCAGGATGCGAAATAAGGCCTAAATTAGGGGCCCACTTTTGCGTTT
>JANKOD010000005.1:33494362-33505066 GCA_026284645.1 Erythroxylum acuminatum | reverse complement strand
TATCATCAATCAACTTCTGTTTAAACAAATTAAATATATAAACAAATAAATTTATTATGCACAGATAATTCACAACTATTGAAATTATGCATTTTTCATAAAATCATCAAATAAAATTTAATGTTGGGATATTTTTAAAAAATTTCTAACTTTTAATTACCGACGGAATACAGGCAACCGTGGCAAAAATGTATTAATATTACTGACGGAATATAGAAAACTATTGCAAAAATGTTACAATATTACCGACGAAAAATATTAGACCGTTGGTAAATTGTTCGTTGTATTTACCGACTATTCTTATTAATCCGTCGGTATATTTACCACGTTTTATCAACAGTCACGGTTTCCGTCGATATATTTTACTGACGAAATGTAACATAAAATTTTCGTCGTTATTATTACCTACGCCTGTATTCAGGACGCCGTTGTCCGTCGGAATAGTCCATCGGTAAATATTTTTACTGACGGATTCCTTGGATTTAGCGACGGCCTAAACTGTCGCCAAACTCTTTATTTCTTGTAGTGTATGAGAGAACCAACTCTAAAAGCTTGCTTAAATGGTAGGAGAGTCCATAATACTATAAACCTTATGTCAGCCTCTTTTATTACCGATGTGGGACAATTAAACCGTAACATAGGTCCATCGATTAAGGTAAGTCTCACCCCTCTCTGTTTCTTCTTTGCTCCAATTTCAAAACTCAGCTAACACATGTTCTCTCCCAGGTTGTCCACGGAATTTTGTAGACTCTGGATTGTGAAATAAAGGTTTTTCAGCTAATTGATCTCTTCCTGGGACTTAATCAGGTGATTACTGTCTATGCTTATGTTTGATGAATACTTGAATACCATGGATTGCTTGGGTTATCAACTAATTAGTTAGTGTAAAACCCCAATTTTGCGCCAATCCTTTCCCTAAAACACCCCTAGGATTCCACCATCTACAATACACTTCCATCACTATACACTTCAAGGGTTTGTTTGCTCTTCCAGAATTCTAGTATTTTTCTTAATACATGTTATAGATTATGGATTTGAGACTCGAATATGGACTTATTTTTTATTATAATGATGTTGTTATAGCGAAATTTGAACAATTTAAATTTAATTTTCAACAAAACTAAGGGTTCACGTAGTTTGGAAAGATTAGAACTGTACAATATGACAGATAATGTAATGAAATTATGTAGTATCTTTAATGAAAGTTATATTAATGAAGAACATGGTAAAACTTTATAATGTAAATCTTATTACGTGTAACATATTCTCATTATATATTGTTTATACCACAGTAATGTTATGAAGCATACATACTTTTTTCTTGGTGTGCGGCAGAAAGCAACAACTGATTCAAGTGCCAACACTTATATACAGATACATTTCTTTGACCTGCAGAACTATCCAAATGCTAAATTCTTTAAATTGGATCTCAACATATAAACTTTATGTAGATTCCGTGCAGATCATAAGCTTGGGTATCCATACAGGGACTAGTTATCACTTATTAAATAGCACACCATAAGTTTCAATCTATCATTCATAACACATCCTATTTTCGCAGTGAAATGGGTATAGCCCGAAGTGGAATAGCTTTCTTCAAGGTGATGCCAAATTGTTCTTCCATATCCAAGTTTTCAGAGGACATACCATCAACGAGTTCCCAATCAAACGAGTGAATCATTGAACCAACCATCAAATGAACCATCCGAACGGCAAGAGGTGCACCTGGACAGATTCTCCTACCAGCGCCAAACGGTATGTACTCAAAGTCATGACCCTTATAATCTTTGCTGGAACTGTTCATAAACCTCTCAGGACGGAATGAAAGTGGATCGTCCCAGTACTTTGGGTCTCTGCCAATACCCCAAGCGTTAACTAGGAGTTGGCTTCCCTTTGGTATGGTGTAGCCAGTTTGTACTTTAACGTCATTGCTTGCTTTGTAAGGTAAAAGAAGAGGAGCTGAAGGATGGAGTCGCAGTGTCTCCTTGGCAATTGCCTGTAGGTATGGAAGTTTGTCAACGTCTGATTCTTTTATGGTGCCTTCAGGTCCGATCACGTCCATGAGTTCCTTTCTTGCTTTGTGGAATACCTCGGGATTTATCAGGAGTTCTGACATTGCCCATTCGGTTGTTGATGAAGATGTATCGCTTCCGGCAATAAACAAGTCCTATATTTTTGTTTTAGAACAATATTGAAATGCAGCTTAAATCTACTGGAATCAAAATTCAAATTACAACATATTATAGAGGATGTCAGGAATTTTACATCGAACAATTATAAAAATATTCCAGAATTTATAATAATATGTAAATTCCCTTCTCTTGAGCTAGCTTTTGGGGTGAGTTAAACACTTCTAACAGATGATTTATTATCATTAGAATATTATCGCGTGTATTAAGTGTGAAACACGCAATGGAGATAACCCATTTGCTTCTTGAATATTAAACTTAGGATCTAAAAAGCAAAAGAAGGGTCCAAAATAAGTCGAAAGTCTAGTTGGGCGGCAGCTATATATATCACATGTTCGTGACGGAAAATGAATGCATCCCGGTCCCACCACCATTACAAAAAGAAAAATACTTCAATGGTATAACCTACCCAATAAAAAATAACTAAAAAGACTTGAGAAAAGCAAGACCACAATTTCTTTTTAACGAATTCTTGTAATTACTTGCTTAATTGAAGCAGTGTTTCAAGGTGACCTTTTAAATAAGAATCCACCAACATTTTCTGTACGGGTCAATTCAAAGAGTTGGAAATCATGAGTCTCCGACACGTGAATACACCGCTATCAAAAGTTGACTATTTGTAAATGATTTAAAGATGCGCCATCTCTAATCAATAGTTTCTTCCAAGTTCTACTAGAAAAAGTTAAAGAAAAAGGCTTAGCCAATCTATATCTGCCACGCCCAAACTTAATCTTACTTGACTTATTACAATCCCTTTTTTTTCACCCCAAAATAACATCGTTATATATTAAAATAAACCAAAAACGTTTTTTTAGGACTAAAATAAGGTTAGATTCTCTTATGCCCTAAATTTCGAACTCAGATCCTTTGTTCAATATTACTCTGTCTTATTCTTTCTCATATAATCTCAGTCATTTATTTTGTAGGATCCACTCATGCGAGATCCACATAAATAAATGACTGAGATTTATTAGACACAATAAGACACCATAATATTGGACAGAAGATCTGGACTCCTAAATTTCGGATTTAGCCTTAGGCTTCTAGTCGGTAAAGTAAGTCATCCTTTGATTAATATTTTTTTTTCTTTTTACAACTTCAACTGGGTTATATATATTTTTTCTGTTTAATTTGGTGGCTTCCTTGGGTTACTTACCTCTGCAATGCAAACTGTGACCTTATAAATTAAAGTTTTTCCTATTTTTAAATTTAACAAAAAGTTTTGTGTAGTTGAGTTTTAGGTTTTTATTTTTAATTTCATACTCTAATTTTATTGTTAATTAAATAAAATAATAATACCAACTGCTAATAAGAATTATGATTATTTATTTTTGTAATTAATTTCAGTTTTAAATATTAAAATAGAAATTTTAAACTTCTTTAACAAATTAAACTTAAACTAACAATACATAATTAAGAAAAATATATAAACATGCATGGAAAAATCCAAACAACTATGAAGTTATTTTTATATTTTCTGATTTAAATAAATATTAGTGTTACCAAAATTTAGTAATCTTAAAATTTAGAGGTATGATCTAAGTGCCAATATCTAAAACTATTAAAAGATGAACTTAGTTACGTACCACAATTAAAGGCTTGATCAGTTTCCTGTCAGAATCAGGACCGTCTTGATTGATAAGAACATCCAAAAAATCTCCAAGTCTCTCTTTAGATGCCAAACGCTTATCGATAATTTCATCAAATATCTCATGAAGCCTCAGGTAAGCAGGCCTTATATGTTTCCTCACACCTTGCAAATCAAACCTTTTCAGAAAGGGAAAATAGTCTGACAAGTTAGGCTTACCAGCGCCTTCCATTATCGTCCACACAACGTCTTGGAACTCTTGAGCTTTTTCAAATTCTGGATCCACCATATCTATTGAAAAAATGGTGGTTGATATCAAGTTAAGTGCAGTAGCAAACGCAACTGGTCCTATGTCAACTGGGATTCCTTGAGCAGACCGTTTCCTGAGGTGTTCTACAAGTTGTTGAACTTTTTGGTAGCGGAGGTGCTGTTGAGAGTTAAGACGTTGTTCTGTGAACATCTGTGTGCTGCATATACGTCTCCGGTTCTTCCACTGCCGGTTGCCTGGGATCCAGGCGACGGTGCCCTCCGGGTTGGGCTGAGAGAACACGGCGTCGGGAACGGTACGGTCGGAGAAAGTCTGGTCGTGGCTGTGAAGGAGTTCTTTGGCCGTTTCAGGCGAAGAGGCAACAACGGTGGTTATGGAGCCAAGACGGAGACTCATGAGAGGACCATAGATTTTGGCTAAGTGGTAAAGGGACTGATTAGGTCTAGGTCCAAGTTGAAGGAGAGAGCCTAGGATGGGGAGACCCCTGGGTCCCGGAGGGAGGTTGGTGGTGGCTCTTCGCCAGAGGAATGGCTTGAGAAGGAGGAGGAGTGGAAGACACAGAAGGAAGATGTGGAGCTCCATCACTTCACCTATGTGTCTTTGTTCAGTTATTGTGTTCCACTTGCGAGTGTTTACGCGGGGTTAGGGTTTATATAGTATAACGTGATCTAGGGGGGATTAAAAAATGCTTTACGTGAAAAAAAACAAAACTTTACGTGTATGGTTTTTTTATTTTTATTTTTTTCCCACGAGATGTTTTAGGTGGGTCTCAACTATGAGAAGGTACCTTTAAGTCAGCCACATTCAGATTAATCTCCGCTCGAGTCGGATAGGTTCCTTACGGGATGCAAAGCTCTGACCTCAAATTTTAAACGGCTGAATACATGATTAAATTGTCAACCAATTTCTGGAAATGTTACGGTGTCATTCATAGATGTTAGCGAATGTTATCGGTAGATATGAACGTTTAATATTCTCCTTCCACCTAACGGCCGCCTAGAAGGTGTATGTCTTTTCCAAAAGGCGAATAGTATAATAAGTTTTAAACACTTTTTCTTTGTTTGTCGATAAATAAACCATTCAATTTCAATAATGCATCTCTTAAAATTTTGTTTTGTTCCTACATAAATAAGTCTTTATGAAAAATCATTAACTCTAATTTTATTATCAAGTTATCTCTGAATAAAATTTATTTTATTCATTTTTATGATAATAATTTTCAAATTTTAGTATACCATAAAGTTATGATAACGTAAGGGCTTAAAATTAGAACATGGCACAAAGATAGTATTAACTGAAAATCTTCAGAAGGAGCTATTTAGGACCTATTCATTGAAGTGTTGAGCAAGACAGATGGGCCAAAACCCGAAGAATTGGGGTCCAGCCTGACTAATAACTGGGAAAACAAGTTCTATATTTCCATTTGACCCGAAATCCTAATTATATGAGGATGGGAATGTTAGGGGTACACTTGTTTGAATTATTTCTACCTGCCAGGGAGAAATTTTTGATCGTTCAGCTTTTTATTTTATTTTATTTAGTCTTATACCAGGATATTTACCGACGGATCTAGTGATTAATCCCCTCGCTAGTTTGTAGGCACCTCACAGAATGGGATAGCTGAACAGCTTTTTTCAATTTGTTTAATATTGCGGTTGAAACTTGTAATAATTAGTAATTAATTAAAATATGTATTTAACGAATAATAATATATTTAAACGTTAAATTTTAAACCGTTCAGCTTACTGAACAGCTTCTCTTTGCACACCTGCATTTGCCTTTGGATAAGGAAGCCTTTTAACTTTATCGCACACTTATATGGACGTGTGTGTGTCTTAGAAAAACACCTAATTTCAATTTTAATTTGAATTCAATAGATTATATTATCTTTGTGTAGAAAGTTTTGCAAGAGACTGATTGTGGTTAGTTATGGAATGCGTATCACTAAATCTTAGTTTTAATAATTAATGTGAAAAAAATAAACAAGTTTGCGATTGTTATTTAATATGAGCGGGGCTTGGCTTCGGTTAGGGCTCAGGTTCGATTCCTTGCTAACCTCTCTTGTAAGAGCCTGGGGTAGCCGGAGTTTTACCTATGGATAGAGAACTAGTGAGGCCCTCTGTGATGGGGTGTAGCCGCTTGGCCCTCTGCTGTGGTGTAGCCACTTGGCCCTCTGCTGGGGTGTAGCTACTTGGCCCTCTAAGAAGTGAGCCCGCTTAACCCACCTGTGGGGTTTCTTCGAATTCAAAAAAAATTGAACTTAATTTTGTATTAAATTATATAATCTGTCAAATGTTTTGCAAGATTTTGTTCGCAAAAGTCCAAGAGCAGGTGGTGCATTTAGGTTGGTGTAATGTGTGGGACCCCTCTAAAATAATGGTGGTTGGAGAAATTTTTGTCAAGGTTGGCTAACTACCGCCGTATTAATTGCCTGGACGACCTATTAAAACCTTTCTTGTTAAATCATAAATTATGATCTTTACCAATAACTTTGTCTAACGTAGAAAAGTGAGTTCTCCCGAAAATTGAACGCAGATAATGACCTTGTTTGGTTGTCAGATGACTAGTAAATTTTTTAGTTGATTGACCAAGGGGAGGTTTAGTTTATAAAAAATAATAAAAATGAGAATATGAATAAATATAAGGAAGAATGAGAATGGATATAATCATTATAATTATGATGGTTGGTTAACATGAGGGAATAATTACCATTACTATTGGTAGTAATTAGTTTGTAAAAAATATTGTAATTAATTAATTACAAAATGAATTATATTTTAATTAATGAATAAATTATATTTTAATTAATTACAATATTTTAACTAATAAATAAATTATATTTTAATTAATTACATTAGTAAAATAACCTTCTGACCTGATTTTTACAAGTTTTAAAATGTTAGTTAGTAAATTGAAAATTTTAGTACTTAATTAAAAAACTATCTTAATTAAAAAAACTATCAAAACGTTAGACACTTTGAATATGTTATCTCTAAATGCTATGTGGATGTGCATCTATTAGCAACATAGTAAAAATAACATTTTAACCTAATTTGTATACATGTTGAAAGGTTAGTCATTAAATTTTAAAAAATTTTGACACTAAAATTCAAAATCTTTGAAAATTAAAACACTTTTAAACATGCTATCGATAAATTAATGTACATTCAACTCAAACTCCTTATAGCAAATGGTTTTATTCCAAAGCATGCATAAGAGTCGCCAAAGATGACATGAAATGAAAGTAGCTCTTTAACAACATCCAACCCAAAAAAAAAAAGTGTCAACAATAATACAAAAAGAAATTTTCCTTTGTTGTTGATAAATAAGATTCTCGATTAAAGCTTTGAATATTGGTCTAAAAGTAGGAGAGGCTTGGAAGAGTTGGATGATGAAAGGACAAAAATATGCTAAAAAATTAGGACGAGATTCGATCTACGCACAACAGACTAATTACGAAACATTTTTGTTTGATTTTCGAATCTAAGGTCACTTAAATTCTATAATATGAGTACTATGTAAGTTATAATAAAACATAAATCATAATTTGACCTTATTGTGAAGCATAATCCTTTTATTTCCGAATAATTTTTAAAATTGGTAAATCTTAATCACTGTAACTTCACAAGTGTCCGGCCTCTCCATATAAAATGTTAAGAGAACTCTACAACCATTGTACAGAGGGTTAGGTGCCTAAGTCTATTTAATGTTTATAATATGATAGGGACTTTTTAGTAATTTAATTGAAATAGAATACTAATTTCAATTAAACTTTAACTATAATTATAATTAATTCTAATTAAATACCAGTTAAGTTCAAATAAGATCTAATATCTCATATTAGTCTTTATTTATTAAATATTTTATTTTTAATTATAAAGTTCTCAAACTTTGCAATAAAATCTAACTTGATTAAGACATCTTTTAGCTCTTTAACTCGTTCTTTTTGTATAATCCATTAGGTTCTCAAATATATTAGCAATGTATATAAAATTTAATCATAAATATTTATGATTGCATAAATTGAAAATTTTCAATTCATATTTAGTTCTATGATTAAATAATTTATGTTTGTAGATTAAAATTGACGTCTAGCAATGCATCATAATCATCCAAATATTTAGAAATGTCAAAATAGTTTTAACTAACCTTTTCATGCTTGATTTTTTTTTTGTATAATTTAGTCATTTCAACATATAATATTTCAATTAGACATAGAGCATAGAAACAATATTTATTCTATTTAATTCCAATCATATTAGCTCTCTAATATTAGTAATTGATTCAGTTAATAATACTTGAAAACTATTTTTAAAGTGTCATTTTTTCTTGGCTAATAATTTCTCAAATCAAATAGTAATAAAAAATAATGAAACATTCTTTTTAATCACTTTTGGATAATGAATTCTATATTAATCACTCAACTACTTTCATATAGTTCATGTTATATTCAATAATTACTGATTGAGTTACAGTGGAGTAGAATATGTCATTAATATTATCAAAATATAACAATCTTTATATGAAATATTTTGGCAATTTCAAGTCAAATGATTATTGATACAATCACAATGAGAATTTCTATAGACACACAAGTAATATTCTAATAGATTTCTTATATAGGGTCAGTTACGTGAACTTGTTCTCTAATAAGCATCCACGTATTTGTTTAAGTATCTTTATACTTTAGCCTATGAGATCGACTATTTCCTTCATAAGGAAAAACATAACGTGTGCTAGTCTTTTACACTTTATTAATGTTTAGTCCCAATAGAACAACTAACAATTTAAGAATAATATGAATTTTATAATTATGATCTCATCATAATTTCACTTTCAATGTATGTTTAAACAATATACTTTATCATATAAACTTAAGGCAAAAGGGTCACTTTTGACCCTAAGTTTTGCACCAATCGATAAGTTTGACCCAAACATTCTGGAGTGAACAATTCTAACCCTAACATTTTAAAAATGTTAAATTGTAACATTACTTTGACGAAAAATTTAAACATCCCTATTAAGTGTCAGGGTAATACTGACATGATATTTTTAAATATTTTAATTATTTTTGTGGGTTTGATATGTCACGTCATTGCTAACGTGACAAGGTGAGACCCACATTTTTAAAAAATTATATTAAAATTGTAATTTATTTATAAATGTAAGACTCATTTTTTTATTTAATTTATTTATAACTCTCTCTCCTACCTCCTCCTCCGGCAACTACTCGTGAGAAACTATGATATAATTAACCAAATAATAACATTTTGTATCCATATAAAGCAACGTTAACTTTTAACAGATAATTATGAGATCATTGATGTATTCTTAATCTTCATTCCTATTGTTGTTCCAAGAGAGAGACAACGTCCATTATGGTAACTGTTGTTTTTTGGAAACCAACGTAGCACAACGTAGACAGACTATTAGATAAGGATATTATTGTAAGATAAACAATGCATATTGGTATTCAAACTGTTCTTTGAGAAGTATGAGATAATGCAATATTTCTCTAGTGAACCGTGTTAGTATTACCCTAAAAGTAGGTTAGTAATCTGCTGGAGCTCCTCCCTTCTCACCTCCAAAGTCACCTCTATGAGGACCACCATGATATCCTTCTTTGCCTCTATACGAGTGAAAGAAGGCATTAATCATACATCAAACAACAAAGTTGGATTTGTAGAGAACGTTTAAACCAAGGAGAACTCGATATAGATGTATCACAGGGGCAGTCACCAAGAGGACTAGCCATCGGCTGACCTGCAGGCTTTGCAAATTGCTTCAAAGTGGCAGGTACAATTTTTGATAGAAGATTGAGGTAAGCCCTCAGAAATTGAATGTTATGAATGAGCAATCTGCTACCTCTGAGCCCAATGCTAGCCCAGGTCCATCTCGCAGGAGCGCTCGTGTGAAGAAGATTTCAAGCAAACTCAAACTCAGTGATTTTGTGTTGAGTGCCACGTGGACAGAGTGAATGATCCCGAGGAATACCAGCACGTATGGAATTCTGTTATAATCATTAGCTGTGCAGAGCATTTCTATTTTTATGCAAAGTTTGTTGTGACTATAATTCTCTCTGCATTTTCTTTTCTCATCCCTCTCTTTCAGTTGTATTTCAGAACTTGTTTCTCATTTTTTACAGTAATCAAATACCCGATACCCCTATTTGGCCTTATTTGTTTCCATTATTTGGTTTTCTACAAATTTGAGTCACAACATTGAATTCCATCATTTGTGAGGTACCAGTAGTAATGTATCCAAGCAAACATCTCACGAACATACAACTTTAATTGAAGCTTTGCATGGGCTTAATAACCTACAAGTTTGGTACGTCAATGGCCAGGTTCTTCATAAGGTTGTAGTCCTTCTTAACATAGCAAACTCCCTTTAACAGGTTCCTAAAAAATAGAGAAGAGATCAGAAGCCATTGTTCTTATCAAAAGCATCTAAATTGCACAACAACAATTCATTTATGAGAAGCAATCAAATAGGCTATAGATATCTAGAATTAGTATGACCCAATTTCATCCATTTTGTCCATACTAATTCCAAAAAGACAAGAACTAGATGAAGAATAGAGATGTAATTCTCTCTTTAAGCTTACACTACCAATTGCCTACTCAAACTATTGAACACATAATATGAAAGGAGATCTG
>JANKOD010000005.1:33482609-33494262 GCA_026284645.1 Erythroxylum acuminatum | reverse complement strand
AGAGGGAAAACTTTCTAGAAGGAAGTATTACCTAATTACCTCACCTTCCTGATGAGAATAATTGAGCAAAGTGGACCCCAAGGTGGATTGTGAAATAAATCTGGATTAAAGAATTGAGTATGATATGATGATCGATAATGTGATAAGATTTAGGATAAAAAACCCCCTTTTTTGACATGAATATGCGTCATACATATTCAGTATACATGAATGTGCATGATTGAATTCATAATTGTGCACAATACTAATATATGTTTGTATTGAATGTTTTAGAGGAACTCTTAAAGCGACCTATTCCAGATATTGCCGAGATTTCGAGGCAATAAGTAAACAAGGAGTTTTTGTAAGTAATTTAGACGGTAACTTTTGTGAGTAACCTAAGATGGTCTCACTTTGATTTGTTTTGTTTATTGCTAAATTGAATTTGATATTAATGAATGTGTACTGATTTGTGTACTAATTCCAGACATGAAGGTCCGAGGTACTGATTGATGAATGTGATATTGAAGTGCTACTTACCTTACTTTGTTCTATTTGTTGAATTTGATTTATGCTGATTGTATTCTGAATTTCAGGCAATGATTGTCCGAGGCGTTCGATGCATGTTTATATCATTGGAAGTGCTACTTATATGTGAATATGATTGACACTTGCTTTGCACATGAAATGTCTAAAATGACTTGTTTTGCTTTAAAACTGTTGAGTCCTAGTTGTGGGTAAATAGGCATGCCTAGAAGGGTCTACAGCTACTTCTGCTAATGGCACTTCGGTGTCTTCTGCTAGTGGCACTTCGGTGTCATCTGTTAATGGCACTCCGGTGTCTTCTGCTAATGGCACTTCAGTGTCTTCTGTTAATGACACTTCGGTGTTAGGACTTTGGTCTCTTTTGGGCACTTCGGTGTCGGGACTTCGATCTTTTCTATATAAGTCCCGTTACCCACTTCTGTTCATGGATTTACAATCTGATTTGTTTTGTATTCTGAATGTTCTGTTTTGCTATTGGAATGACTGACTTTAGCTTGCGAAGTGTTTTCCTTAATAAATCTTATTCTGTTTTGAATTTTAGTATATTGAGATGCTTTTGTATAACATGATTCAGTATCTGTTGTAGTTAAACATAGTTTAGTTATTACTCACTAAGCTATATGCTTAGCACGGTGGATTTGCCCCGTGTAGGTTCAGAGAGAAGGATGTAGAGACTGGGACAACTCAACTGCAATGGCCAAAGGAGTCTGATTCTTGTTATGATAAAAATGTATTTGGAGTTTATTTTGGGCCTGTATATAAAGTGTATGATTCTGAATTGTTGAAAGTTTTTGTAATAACTATGTTTTAGGCTAGTTTCGATTTTTGGAACAAATTTGTATTAAGCTTTTGTGATATAATGCATGTTTGTTTAAGATTCTGGAAATGCATGTACGAAATGTTTCGTACATTTTGGAATGCTATTCTTTCGCGAAATGTTTTGGTTTGTTTGTACTGTCTTGTGTGACATCCATATATCCTCTCAGGGGGTATTAGGGTGTCACATGATATGTCACGTCATTGCTAACGTGACAAGGTGAGACCCACTTTTTAAAAAAATTATATTAAAATTTTAATTTATTTATAAATGTAGGACTCATTTTTTATTTAATTTAATTATAACTCTCTCTCCTACCTCCTCCTCCTCTTCCTCCGATAACTACTCGTGAGAAACTATGATATAATTAACCAAATAATAACATTCTGTATCCATATAAAGCAACGTTAACTCTTAATAGATAATTATGAGATCATTGATGTATTCTTAACCTTCATTCCTATTGTTGTTCTAAGAGAGAGACAATGCCCATCATCGTAATTGTTGTTTTTTGGAAACCAACGTAACATAACGTAGACAGACTACTAGATAAGGATATTATTGTAAGATGAACAATGCATATTGGTATTCAAACTGTTCTTTGAGAAGTATGAGATAATGCAATATTTCTCTAGTGAACCATGTTAATATTACCCTAAAAGCAGGTTGGTAATCTGCTGGAGCTCCTCCCTTCTCACCACCTAAGTCACCTCTGCGAGGACCACCACGATATCCTTCTTTGCCTCTATACGAGCGAACATTAATCATACATCAAACAACAAAGTTGGATTTGTAGAGAATGTTTAAACCAAGGAGTGCTTGATATGGATGTATTACAGGGACGGTCACCAAGAGGACCAGCCATCGGCTGACTTGCAGGCTTTGCAAATTTCTTCAAAGTGGCGGGTACAATTTCTGATAAAAGATTGAGGTAAGCCCTCAGAAATTGAGGTACCAATAGTAATGTATCCAAGCAAACATCCCACGAGCATACTCCTTCAATTGAAGCTTTGCATGGGCTTAATAACTTGCAAGTTTGGTATGTCAATGTCCAGATTCTTCACAAGGTTATAGTTCTTATTAGCATAGCAAACTCCCTTTAACAGGTTCCTGAAAAATAGAGAAGTGATCAGAAGCCATTGTTCTTATCAAAAGCATCTAAATTTCACAACAACAATTCATTTATGAGAAGCAGTCAAGTAGGCTATAGATATCTAGAATTAGTATGACCCAATTTCATCTATTTCGTCAACACTGATTCCAAAAAGACAAGAACTAAATGAAGAATAAAGATTTAATTCTTTCTTTAAGCTGACATTACTAATTGCCTACTCAAACTATCGAATACTTAATATGAAAGGAGATCTGAAAATAGTTTTCTGTATATTATGTAATCTAACGATATGAAAGAGCTATATAAATACAGGGTATTGGTTACATAGGATATAAACAAATCTTAGAGATAATGTTAAGATATTAGCATATCAATTTAAATACATAGCAGATTATAACTATACAACTAACATTAACTAATACGCCCCCACAAGCTGAGGAAGGGGAAGAGCACAAACGAAGCTTGGATGAAAAATGATTGAACTGTTGTTTAGGAAGTGGTTTCGTAAGGATGTCTGCTAATTGATTAGAGGAGGCGAAAACACCAACAGTAACCTCCTTGCGAGCAATAAGATCTCGGATGAAATGAAAGTTGATTTCAATATGACCAGTCCTAGCATGGAAAACAGGATTGGAGGAAAGAAAAACAACACCAATGTTATCACACCAAATGCATGGAGGGGTAGAAAGCTACACACCTAGTTTAGTAAGCAGTTTCAAGAGCCATTTAACATCAACACATACATTAGCAACAACTTTGAATTCTGATTTGGTAGAGGAACGAGCAACAGTCCACTGCTTATCGAATTTCCAAGCCAGCAGATTGTTCCCCAAAAAGATGAGAAAGCCACCAGTAGATCTTCGATCATCAGGGAACCCAACCCAATCAGCGTCACTGAACACAGTTCAGTAGTGAAGGGAGCCTCGAGAGATTAACAAGGAAAAAGACAGAGTACCTTTCAAGTAGCTAACCAGATGCTTAAGAGCTTGAAAATGAGCCAAAGTGGGTTGATGAAGAAATTGACACAATTTATTGACAGCAAATGAAACATCTGGACCGGTAAAGGTGATGTATTGAAGGCTGCCACACACTTGCCGATACAGAGTAGCTTCAGCAGAAGATAGAAGAGTGCCAGTGGACTTGGACAAAATATAACCTGTTGCCATTAGAGTAGAACTGGGTTTACAAGTGCTCATCCCCATCTTATTCAAAACAGTGGATATATATTGTCGTTGAGAGAGTAGTAGACCATTAGAATGAGGATGAACCTCTATACTAAGAAAGTGATGAAGATTCCCCATGTCACGCAGAGAAAACTCTTGAGCCAGATGAGCGATGATAGAATTAACAATGTCAGCATCACTCCCTGTAATAACTAAATCGTCAATATAAGCCAAAAGAAAACATAAGTGTCCACCATGTTTATAAATGAACTAAGAGGAATCGGCATGAGAGCTAGCAAATCCAATACTAGAGAGAAAAATGTTGAGCCGGTGATACTAGGCTCAAGGTGCCTGTTTGAGGCTATATAATGACTTTTTCAGTTTGTATACAAATTGAGGATGCTGAGAACCAATGAAGCCATGCGGTTGAACCACATAGATAGTCTCATCCAAGTGACCATTTAGGAAGGCATTACTAACATCCAACTGTCTAAGGATCCAAGCTTTGGAAATAGCAATTGTAAGCACGAATCGTATGGTCATTGGCTTAACAACCGAACTAAAAGTATCGGTAAAGTCAAGACTATATTCTTGTGTGTAGCCACGAGCAACCAACCTTGCTTTTAGACGTTTGATAGTACCATCAGCCTGTCTTTTAACCTTTTAGATCTATCGGTTACCCACAAAAATAGTATTGGGGGGATAAGGGACAAGGTCCCAAGTGTGATTACGTTGGAGAGCATCAATTTCAAGTTCCATAGCCTGTCTCCATTCAGGGTGTTTGGTGGCTTGAGAAAAGGAGGTGGGTTTAATGGATGGAGAGGACGAAGAGAGGATAGTAGTGAGGTTGGCTTGAGTTTTGAGTTTAGGAGGTCGAAGGCGCATAGGATGGACACGATGAGGTGGGGGAGGAGGATTTGAAGGGAGGACCAAGACGGGAGGTAAGGTAGTTGATAATCTGTTGGAGAAGTAGGAATTCAAGTCAACTACTAAATTGATGCCATCGAGAATAAAAATTGGAGAGTAGGTAAAAGGTGGGGGAACCGAATTAGGAGAATGAGGGGAGGTAGGACGAGGAATTAATGGAGAAGAAAGAAGAGGGTTTGGCAGTGGCAAAATAGGAGCTAGTGGAGGATTGGGTTTAGAAGATTGTGGTAAGGATGGAGAATGAGTAGTAAGGGATAGAGGGTTACCTAAAGGATCAAATGTTGTCGGAACAGAAGTAGGAAATGGACAGGATAGGTGCAGCCAAGGAGACAAATTAGGGACAGGAAGACGGTGGAGAGGCGTGGAAGGGGAGTCTGAAATTTGATGAAAGGGAAAAACAAGTTCATCGAAGTTAACATGGCAGGCATAATATATTTTTCCAATATCCTTATCCAAACATCGATAACCAAAATAATGAGGTGAATAACCCATAAAAACATATTGTTTAGACCGAAAGGAAAATTTATGATTTTGAAATGGACGAAGTAAAGGATATATAGCACACCCAAAAATGCGAAGGAAATTGTAATCAGGAACCGGATTATAAAGAATTTGAAACACAATTTTGTTAGACAATGTTGCAGTGGGTATATGTTTAATGAGAAAAATGGCAGTGTCAAAGGAAAAATGCCAATACTTAAAAGGCACACCACAATGACCAAGAAGGGCAAGATCAATGTCTACTTTTTCGCTTAGCAGTGCCATTTTTTTCATGGGTGTGTGGACAAATAATTTTATGATGAATACCGTCTTTTTGGAATAGTTTGTGTAAAGATCGACATTCACCACCCCAATCTGATTGAAATTGTTTGATGGGGAAATCAAATTGTTTTTCAACAAGAGCTTTAAACTGGCAAAATATATTGAACACCCCACTCTTACATTTGATAGGATATAACCTTGTAAATAAAGAATAATCATCGATGAAAATAATAAAATATTTATTATCAGGGGAAGAACAAATAGGAGCAGGGCCCCAAATATCTGAATGAATTAAGTCCAAAGGCCTAGAACCACGACGATGAGTCAAAGGTAGGGGATCCTATGAAGTTTGCCTAAACAATAAGAGGAACATATAATAGAAGAAAATTTAGAAGAAGAACATGGTAATTGAAATTAACAAACTAGAATACGAACTGTGTTAAAATTGGGGTGACCAAAACAAGCATGCTAGCTTTCCAATGTAACCAAGTAGGCAAGAGCATCAGAATTATTGTGTTGATACCACTCAGTTTGTAAAGCCTAACTCACTTGTTCCGCTCAACATGATCCTCTTGGCAACCCGATACTTCACAAGACAATGGTCAGGATGAAATTCAAAAAAGCAGTTGTTGTCACGACAAAATTTTTGAACAAATAGTAAAGGCTTGGTAATGTGAGGGACATGTAAAATATGATGCAGGAATAATGGTCTAGAAATAGAAGGAATGGAACTTGATCCAACATGAGAAATTGGGAGTGTAGAACCATCTCCCACAAGCACCAAATCCTTACCCTTATAATCATCACTGATATGTGGAGAGTCCAAGTCAGGGGTGACATGATTATTGGCACCCGTATCAGGGTACTAGAGGAAAAGATGACCATCTGTTGATGAAGACGATGCAGACTCAGAGGGATGTGTCACTGATAGATGTGCTTGAGGGCGGGAACGACCAGGGCGGTGATGGCTATTGGAGTGAGAGCAAGGAACAAAATTGTTGTCAAACAATCTCCTACAGTCAATGCAATATGATTAGTGTAGCCATAAATTTGACAGGCGACACGAGAGGAGGATGACCCATCCGGAGAAGAAGTGAAGCCGCATCTCTCGCGATTACCACGTCCTTTGCCTCTTGAAGAATGATTGGCAGGTGTAGAGTGTTGGACCATGTTAACCGTACATAAAGCAGATTGTTGTGCTTTAAGAAGTAGTTCATAGGCTACCAACTGAGCATGTAACTCATGAAAAGACACTGGAGTTTGGCATTGTTGGAGTCCGCCAATAATTCCATTGTAGTCAGCTCTAAGCTTGCAAAATATAATGGTGTTGAATTCAGAGGCAAAGATGGCTTGACTCGCAAGACTCAATGAATCGACAATGGCCTTGGCTTGATACAGATATTTAGAAATCGACTTGTCATCCTTGGAAAGAGAGTAAAGTTTAATGTATAACTATGTTAGCATGGTTGATGGTACAATAAGCTGTAGTCAAGGTATGCCAGACCTCAGCAGAGGATGTAAGACCAGTCAAATGAGTATAGACTTCCTCAGTAATGGGTGAAAGGAGCTAAGAAAATAAAATTTGATGCTTACTAAACCAGAGAGAATAAGCAGGATTAAGTTCCTCCATACTTGTAGAAAGGTTAATAACTTCTTTGGGGGGAGCAGATTCAGTGCCCAGAAGAATCTTATGGAGATTGTAAAAATTAAGTAAGGGAGTGAATTGTAGTTTCCAAGCAGTGTAATTTTTGGAAGTGAGTTTGATGGCAAAAGTGTGGCTAACCTGAGTTGGTGTGGGAGATGCAGCAGAAGGCACAAGAGATGAGAGTAGAGGGACAGAAATTAGAGAGGATGAATCAGCCATGAGTGGCTTTGATACGAACTCAAAGTATCGAATACTTAATATGAAAGGAGATCTAAAAATAGTTTTCTGTATATTGTGTAATTTGACGATATACAAGAGGTATATAAATACAGGGTATTGGTTACATAGGATATAAATAAATCTTATAGATAATGTAGACATATTATCATATGAATTTAAATACATAGCATATTATAATTATACAACTAACATTAACTAATATGCCTCAACCAAAGAAACCCCTATCCAGTAATATGCCTCTCAATCTAATACAATTTTGATACTTTCAACATACTTTCTCAATCTCAGAGTACCAAAATTCCAAAATCAAACCACAAAAGATTCAAACTTCCCTCCTTTGTTATGTTCTTCAGCAACTGAATTAATTAAAAGCGAAGAAGAAAAACAATAAATCAAATTAGTCAGCGTGCGAGAACAAGAGAAACTAACCGTAAAATAGGTACTTGGAGATTTCTCTCATGTTCTTCTCTGGTATGATCTGAAACACAGAACAAGAAGAAACCAAGTAAGCTTTATATATTAATCAACATACAAAAACACAAGAAATCCATATAGATATAGAGAAGAAAGAGCATGAAAGAGCTACAATCGTTGCTTAACTTTGTAAAAGTGATTCGTCTCGCTGTAGTAAAGATAGCTTCAAAGACGTAAAAGAAAAACCCTATATAACAACAATAGAAAATTAGAAAAAGAACACTAATATCCTTATCAAGTAGTCTGTCTACGTTATGCTATGCCGGTTTCCAAAAAACAACAATTATCATGATGGGCGTTGTCTCTCTCTAGGAACAACAATAGGACTGAAGGTTAAGAATATATCAATGATCTCATAATTATCTGTTAAGAGTTAAACGTTGGTTTGTACAGATACAAAATGTTATTATTTGGTTAATTATATCATCGTTTCTGATGTTTAGTTGCCGGGAGGATGAAATAGTCTGTACCAAATGCTTTGTGCCAACCCTGTGAAGAGGAGCAAAAGAAGAAGGAGGTAGGAGAGGGAGAACTGTAAATAAATTAAATAAAAAAGTGGGTCTCACATTTATAAATAAATTAAAATTTTAATATATTTTTTAAAAAATGGGTGCCACCTTATCACGCCAACGACTTTACACATGGGACCTATAAAAACAATAATTTTTTTTAAAAAAATGTCAGGTCAATGTTGACCTGACACTTAACGGAGGGGTTTAATTTTTCTGTTAAGGTGGAGTTACAATTTAAAGTTTTTAAATGTTAGACTTATAATTGTTCATTCCGAAATATTTAGGTCAAACTTGTCGATTGGTATAAAACTTAGGATCAAAAGTGACCCTTTTGGCTACATTTAAATATGTATAAGATAGACAATGTGTTTAGATAATTATATCACTAAACTACAATCAATCGATTGACTGTAGACCATAAACTAATAAAAATAACAATTAGTATTTTTAGATTTTAAAAATAAACCAAATACGTGATAAAACAAACACACGCAAGAGTGTGGGTGAATTGTGTGTGACAAAAATTTTCGCAAGTTCTTTCAATTTGTATAATAAATAGATCCTATTTAACGATTAAAAATAGTAGGAGCCTGTCAAATGATAAAGTCTTTTAAACAACAAGAGCCTATTATGCAATAGGAGTTGTTTGGGGGATATGACCCTGCTTAAATGAAAGGAGTCTACTGAATGATAAATCCTATTAATACAATTTAAAAACAGAAGGCACCTATTAAAACTGAAAGAAACCTTTTGCAAGTTGAAAATAGAAGGAGCTTCTTGTTAAAAAGAACACACACATATAATATAATGCAGAAATTTAAAAGTTAAAGAGAGAGAGAGAAGAAGGACACAATCTATTTATACTTATAACATATATTAGTGATCCAATCATTCCTCTATACTTTGTCTCATCCGTCAATTTGCGTTCTTCGTCTTTATCAAATTTAGTTCCAGTGTACGTTGGAGTACTTATTGGTTTGACATTCTCAAAATGATATTTCTTGATGAGTTCCTTTGTGTATTTGTCTTCGCTAATGAAGATTTCTTTTTTTCTGTTTGTCTGATTTGTAATTCGAGAAAGAATAATAATTCTCCCGTCATTCTCATTTCAAACTACCCTTGCATTAGTATTAAGAATTCTTCACAAAAGGATGGATTAGTAGCACCAAATATTATGTCAACAACATACATTTGCATTATAAGTAAATCATTCTCCTTTCACTTAATAAATAAAGTTTTATCGACCTTTCTTCTTCCAAAGTTATTCTTAAGCAGAAATTTACTTAACCTTTTATACCATGCTCAAGGAGCCTGCTTTAAATCATACAGAGCTTTGGATAACTTCATCACGTAATTCAGATGTTTTTTATCTTCAAAACCTGGGGCTTACTTAAGAAATACTTATTTGTTAATGTAACCATTTAAGAATGCACTTTTAATATCCATTTGGCACAACTTGAAGTTTCTATAGCATGCAAAGGCAAATTCTAATTGATTCTAATCTAGCAACAGGTGCATAAATTTCATCAAAATCAATACCTTCCTGTACCATTTTCTTCATCAAAATCAATACCATTTTCTTCAAGTTTGATTTGAAATACCTAATAAGTTCCAATAACTAACTTGTTTTGTGGATGAGCATCATATTTCATACTTTGTTCTTATCAAACTGACTTAGCTCGTCTTTCATAGCTGAGACCCAATTGTCATCAATAAGAGTTTCTTCGGTATACTTTGGTTCTAATTGTGAGATGAGAGCCACAAAGTTGTTATTGAATGGTGATCTTGTTCTTAGACTTTCAAAGGGATCTCCAAGAATATATTAATGTGTATCAAGACTGCTTCACTCTCTCAGTGTTTTTTGTTATATAGGCCCCTACTGAGATGAAGGAGACTGCTTGGTCTAGTTTCAGAGGGGCCATTTTGATTTTGTGATTCTGAAGGTATTATAGGAGTAATTTGATTCTTCGATGTATTTTTAGGAATCAAACGATGCTCTTCATTATCTGAGTCAGTTGTTGTTGTCGAAGGTAGTGCTTCATCAAATACCACATGTGTCGATTCTTCTATCTTCTTTGTTCTTTTATTATAAACTCTGAATCTTTTACTAGCGGTACTGTAACCTAAGAAAATAACATTGTCTAATCTCGCATCGAACTTTCCAAGGTTGTCATTTCCATTATTTAAAACGAAACACTTGCAACCAAATGCTCGAAAATAAGCAACATTTGGCCTTCTTCCTTTCCTCAACTTATGGGGTCTTTTTTAGAATAGGTCTTATAAGACATCTGTTAAGTACATAACATGTCGTGGATACTGCTTATGCCCATTATCTATGAGGTAGTCCACTTTCACACAGCATGGTCCTAGCCAGTAGCGAAGCCAGCATATAGGGAGGGTGGGCAAATGCCCATCCTCAAATTTTTTTTAATTAAAGAAGATATATATACATATAGATGTTGCCCACCTAAAAGAATACCGTTGCCTAGGGTGGATTGGATAAAAATTTTTTTTGCCCCCCTTAAAACAAATTCTTGGCTTCGCCGCTGAATGTACATATTTCTTTTTATTAGATGTCGCTTATGTGGTATATAAAAAAACGAAAGGAGACTTGGTAAGTGTGTATATCTACAAGTCTTATAAGACAAATCCACAATCTTTCCCTTCACTAGACAGAAGATGGGGGTACAAGTACAATAATCACGTTTATATGTACTAGTACATGGGCATAAGGGTGTAAGTAGAGCAGTTGGTGCTTGTTCTTTGAATATTTGGGATAATCATTTCTTAAGGGTCCATTTGGTCAATCACAAAACACGGCTAACTTTCTTAATCTCTTTCATCTTTCCTCGCCGAGAATATTCTTTCCTTCTCTTCTTTTGCTTATTCTCTCGACATGACCATCTATCATATGAAATTGCTCTCAAGCCTTGGCACTTGTTTATCTTATTTCGCATACCAAAATGCTTCTCACCAGAATTCTTTTATGTATGATATAATTTAACAAGAGCACTTGAGCTTTTAATGTTTTCGTTGCATAACAAATTAATATAAGAAAAAGTTGAATAAAGAAAAAATATATAATTTACGTAGTTCCACTAATATATGATATATGTTCATAGGTAGAAAGATAAATTTTTTTATTACTATGAGAAGACCATACAAAGAAAATAGTATGTTAATAACCCATATCTTATACAATCCTTATTAAAGAATTTATAGACCACAGTTATATCTAATAAGTTTAAGGACAGTGAAAATATATTTTTCACATGCTGTCAAATTGTGTCACGAGCCTAGTGCTTCATATACTTTGTCCAATGCTAGTTAGCTTACGTGATTTCACTCCCCACATTAAATTCAAGGCATATCTCATAATTATTCACCTTGACTAGAATTTTTTTAACATCAAACCAATAATCACTCCTCCATTACATGCTTATAAGGACTTTAAGCTATGAAAACATTCACAAA
>JANKOD010000005.1:33459789-33469789 GCA_026284645.1 Erythroxylum acuminatum | reverse complement strand
TTTTGTACACAAGGAATTATTACATACTTAATTGGTTAACTGCTAATTGATCACTGATCTTGTTCAGCATCAAGTTTCCAGCAATTCTTAGGTTCCTTAATAGCTTCATCTCCCACACTGTCACTGGAAGCAAGACGTCCATAATTGATACGATCAAAAAGCTTTGCTCAAGGAGCCAAAGGATTATCAACAAGGAGAATTTTTCATTTTTCCTCCTTTTGCGTGACTTGAACTCAAAACCTCCTTGTAAGAGAAAACCTTAACTGAGGAGTTTACACGAAGTTAGAAATTCAATGAAGATAATCAAATTACAAGAAACCTTATCAGACCAAATGGAACATCCTAAGTTGGGCATCATTGGTCGAGGGGAGCGGACTCCAATTAAATTTGAATACTTGCACCGAAACTTAATATCTGAATATTCATGTGTATATCATATTTTAACTTGATAATTTCTCAAATGACAAGAAAATTGTCTAATTAAATCTAAATTCTCTATTAGTTAGAGATAAAACTGTACATTACTAGACTTCCTTAGATCTTGCGCTTAAGATTCTTAGTAAATATTATTATTGTTTTTGTTATTATTAAGAGACTGAAAATGCAAGAGTGAAGCACAATTCATTTTGATCATTAAAAATATAAAGTACAATTGACTTTCGAATTCACAATTGGTTGGCATACCTTTTCTAATTGGACAATTTGCCCTGACAATTCATTATTTGTACAAACAAACTACTCCCAGGAACTCCAGGACTTCGCATGGAAAGGTAAATGAGAACAAGAAGGGGGAAAGAATAATTTAAGATAATATCCCAATCTCCACAAAAACAACGTTTATGAAGAATAGGGGCAACCTGTAACCAGCAAATTGATCTCAGCTACACTTAGCCTCAACTTGTACCAATCACTTACCCATTTTGCAGCCTGCCAGACACCAAGGTTGGCTTTTACGACCACTTTTGTGTAAATCAAAGCTTCAGCGAGATTCTACTGACCTACCAAATCCAGAAAGATGAAAAGATTACATCACATTGATTTTGCAGCTTTTTAACAAAATCCATTTTCAAAGAAAATCTTGGGGTTTGGAATTTGGAAACAAGAACATGGTGCAGAAACCAGTTAAACAAGAATTCCCACGAAGCTCAAGTACTACCAACCTTAAAGGAAGCCTCCCCCTGTCCAAGAGCTATCAGATTTCCTGTTGTGATCAACAAATTTCTTATCGCGTGCACTCTGATAAAAGTTATCATCATAAGTGTCATCTTTGGCATCATCCCAACCTGCCCAACCACCATTGTTATGTGATGCAGCTGCCTTATTGCAATTATCCTTCCTGTTTTCATTCTGGTCCCAATCATCCCATGAACTTGAGGTGTAGGAACTATTTTTATGCCCACTTGCTGTAGAATTTTGATTTCTGTTCTCATTCTGGTCCCAATCATCCCATGAACTGGAGATGTGGGAATTACTGTTATGCCCATTTGGTGAAGAATTTTGCCCACCAAAGGAAGAATTCCATCCTTTGTTTTCCTGCTTATTAAAATCCTGACGATATTCATTCGTATAATTTTCATTTTGTTGCCAGTTATCATTTTTCGAGCCTCCATCTTTAGCGTATTCCTCAACCTTCTGTGTAGCCATTGCCATAACACCTTTCATGATTCCCCATGTCCTTTGTCCAATCTCTGTTGTCTTTGCTGTGACAACATTGACAGTTTCATTCACCTTGTAGTCATAACCACCTTCCTTAACCTGCAACAGAGTTTTAATCATGGACCACGATGATGCAATTCCAATTTCCCCACTTCGTTGCAAGTACAACATAGATACCAGTAACATACTTGACCATTTCATCACACTTTTCACAGAAAACACATATATAGACCTAAATTCTGAAGCTACGATTACCACCAACTCAATCAGAAGACACCGTACACGAGAACAGGAGTTAATGCCACAAAAGATCCAATCAATAATAAAAAGGTTAGAACAAACAAAAAAGCCTTGAATTAACCAAGCCTTCGTAAGTGTTGCCTTTCCAAACTCATTTTAGTAGTCAAACATGAGATACAATGGAAAAACCATTTGCAGAAGTTCAGCACAGATACCACTCAACAGGGAAGAACTAGCAAACCATATCTGTCATCTTCACAAGATTCTACAACCAGTCGTGTTTTCCAGAGATCCTATAAGGGGATTAAATTCAATGAAATCTAAAAAGTATTTATCATACATGGTTAGAGGTTTTCGATAATAGCAGTAATCTAAAAGGCAATAATCTCCAAATACACCAGTTAGGTGGCATTGGTTGAGTACAATGGGCGTAAAGGGATTGTACCATGATATCCTTCTTTTAAATGGTTGAGACAAGCAGAGAGTTTGGTCCTAATGGAGGATAAGGATAGCCTAGATTGGTGATTAACAGTGAATAGCCCAATTCTTCCAACAAAAACAGCTTAATACCTTAGTGGTATTAAGGTAAATAGAATACAGTTGGATTAAAAAACAATATGAAATGAATCAATATATGTAAAAATACCTTAGTGGTGATCTCTCTTGTCCCAGCTTGGACGACATTTGCGGCTGACTGAGCCACCAGGGACAGCCTACCGAATCCCTACATTGCAAACAAAACACATACAAAGCAACACATGACCAAATTATACAAATCGTACCAACAAAAACCCCAAAAACGAAAGAAGAAATTCCCCAAATTAACACCTGAGACATAACAGAGAGCACATCCTGTTGGGAATTATTACTGCTCTGGGAAGCAACAGGGCTCGATCCAAATCCCACGTACTTCCCTCCTTGTGAAGGTGGGATTCCTTCAGGCCTCGACTCATTCTCCGCCATTTTGCTCGCAAAAAAGCTATCTTTATTCGCCGCAGAAGCTTCAAGCTGCGACCTTGTATAAATGTCCTCCGAAGACCTGGATTTTACAGAAAGCCCACTATTATTTACGTTATTACTCCCTCTAAAATCACCAACCGATTGGTTCCTCCTAATATCGCTGTTCGATCTAAAGGAGTCCTCATTGTCCCAGTTATCCCACCCTCCATTATTCCCAGAATGACCGTTCCTGCCACCGGCCCCAACCGGCGGTTTTTTATTCCCTCCTCCGACATTTGCCTTAACCACCGGCGGGTCTCTCCACGAGCGACCCTCCGCTAGGGCTTGGATTCTATCGCGATAAACACTCGCAGCGTTGGTGTTGTACTTCGTGACTATATCGGTCTCCTTAGGGATACCATACTGAGCTAAGAAAGCGTTAAGCTTGTCGTTCCCTCCTGATTCCATCTTCTTGACCTGGATCTCGGACCACGAGTCCATGGTCACCGATCGGACGAACGAGATGTGGACACCGAGGCCTCGGTGCTTGCCGGAGCACTCTAAGCACATGAACACGCCGTAGGACACCGACGCCCATTGCGGGTTCTTTTGTGAGCAGTCCACACAGATCTTGTTCGATGGTTGCGATTGCAGGTCCCGGAGCCGCCTCGATGCCGCCATTGAGATCCGACCCGATCCTAATTAAGGCTAAATCGGATTGGCCAATGAGGAACGAAAACAAAGGAAATAGAAGACCACAAAGAGAAGAGAGATATAGAGAGAGAAGGAAAATTAACGTTTTTTTAATAAAAAATTTAATTAAAAGTAATAATGAGGACTTTAAATATATTTTTAAATCAATAATAGCATGATAATAGTTATTGATAATAATATAGGAATTTTCTGAATTTGGGGATAAAGCTAAAACGGCGGTAGTTGTACAATGGATAAGGTTAAAACGGTGGTAGTTGTTAGGTACAACAATGGCCAGGCCCAAGTTTTTCAGTCAGGACTATTGGGGCCGGGGCTAGGGCCTGAGGTTCAATCAGGTACTAGCTCAGGAGCCCTGAGCTAAATCTCGGCATGGTCTGAGATAGCTCAACTCGACTGATTTAATTTTTTAATATTAAAAATATAAAAAGTACTTTTTATTAGACACGGTTAAAAATTAAATAAAATTAAAAATAAAAAACAATTGAAAAAGACTATCTTCATCGAAAATTTTAAATTTTAATTAAAAAGATATTGTTAAATAATAATTAATCAGTTTATTTTAGTTTATACAAATTAATTAGTTTATAAAAATTAATCGATTGATTGATAAATTGATTGGTTTTTAACAACAAAAATTGTTAACCTAAATCAAATCGAAAAGTTAAAAAATAAATTCAAAACTTATTCAATTCAAAATTTTTATTATTAAGCTGATCAAATCGATTCGGTTTTTAAAACACGATTTAGAACCATACGATAATTCCGTCGTTTAATTTTAAGATAGGCAACTTATGAACGAAAAATGATTTATGTACAACTGCTACAAGTTTTTAACTTATTTGGTATATTAATTCTTTGAATTAGAACTTATTTTATGATGAGATATAAGATTAATTAATTATTTAAATTAAATTTAAATTTTTTACCTTTAAATGACATGAAAAATATATTAATTTATAATTATACAAATTCATTCGTATAAGATAATGATAAAATTTGTAGTCATTTTACTAAGTTAATGTTGCAATATCTTCTTATAATTTTCATCGCTTCTCACACTTCTTCGTTTTTATGCTTTTTCGTTTTTGTTTTATATAAAAAAAAAGATGAGATATACTGACATAAAATATATTAAATTACAATTATTTTGATTCGAGAATAATTTGATCTAATTCGAAATTTACCGATAAAAATTTAAAAAAGTTTTGAAATTTAAACATAAAAAATCTAGCTCGACTTGAATGGAAGTCTATCGTACTCAACTTTATTTAGAAAAGAGTTTTAAAAAATATAAACCTCCTATATAGTTTAATAAATAAAAAATTTCAAACTATAAATTTTTTGATTTTTTTTCTAAATTTTAGTTAAATCCTTTTTCTGAACTTTCGATTAAATGATAATAACAAAATACATATGGTATAGATATTAAATATTACTAATATAAAAATCTAACTCAACTCTTAAACTCAACAAGAACTAATTAGATTTATTTGAATTTACAAGATATGTTGAATCATTAGATAAACAATATTTTGTTGATATAAGTGTAATATTCAAGCTATGTGTATTTTATTCAATGTTTTAAAAACTAAACTGAAAGTTAAACAAGTTAGTCAAGAAGTTTAAAGTTTAACAAGTTCAACTAGTATTAGATTATCATAGAACTAGTTAAAAATTAAATATAATTAAAAATTTTAAAATAAATTTAAATGAAACTATCTTTACTCATAAAAGAAGTTGAGGTTTAATTGAAAAAGAAAACTGTTAAATAAAACTTAAATGTAATTTTCATGAAATTATATATTCTTAATTAATATAAATCTTTTAAAAATACTTCACACATTCAACCCAAGAACTAATGTGTGAGTAATTATTGGAGTATAAGTTACTGAACTGAACCGACTATGAGAATCCTGAATAAAATATTACTTATGTGTCTGTAGATTTTCTCATAATAATGACTGTATAATTGATCATTTGACTTGAGATTACCAAGGTATCTCGTGTGGGAATTACTGAGTTTTGATATTACTTATGAATCGCCATAGGATAATTCAGTCGGTAGTACTTAGATATAATATGAATTATACGAAGATAGTTAAGTAAGTCAATAAAGGATTCGTCACTCTAAAGTAATTAGAGATAATGATCTACTGTTCTTGATTACTAGTAATTTATGAAATTCTCTGGCCATAGTGAATTGACATTTGAAAATGGTGTTTTCAAATTTCAAATATAAATCAATTACTATTTAGTAAGAACGAATATGATTGGAAGAAAAGAGTAGGCATTGTATCCATACTCTGTCCAATTGGAACATTGGATGATAAAAGGATCAAATTATATACCATAACCATATATGGACATATTAAGTCAACCACTTTAACATTCTTGATATTTAGGTCGTCATGACATATTGCTAGACGTCAATCTTAATATACGATTATAAATTATTTGATTAGATAATTAAAGATAAATTAAAAGGAGTTTTAATTTATTTTATTCTAATTATGAATTAAAATTATAATTTATAATCATTGTCAACATATTAGGAGTATAATGGGTCACATATCAAAAAACAATTTGTAAAAGAAAAATTATATGTCTTCTTCCTCTTAAAAGGTTGGAGATGTCAATGGGCCAAGTGGGCTAGGGTGACCCGTGGCCTGTACGGCTCACCATATTTTAAAAAAAACATAAAAAAATGATGTCATTTTTGAAATAGTGTTCGGGCCGACCATGGTCGGCCCGTGGCCCAATAACCAGGGCCAAAATTGGGCCGAAGAGGCTGGGCCCTTTTTGACATCCCTATAAAAGGTCTTGAGAAATTACTCTATGGATATCATTAGAGGCTGGACAATTAAACAATTTGTGGTTGACAAATCGGAAAAGTTTCAAAAGGGAGCAAGAACATGATCAAGGTACGATTTCTTATTCGTATTCATGTTTTATTCAAGTTTATTCAATTATCGGGATCCGCTCTTAAATCTGTAAAAAAAAAATTCATTGCGCCTGTGATTCGATCACGGTTGGATTCCAACAGTGGTATCAAAGCCTCCTTTAATTGTTTATCTTGAATTAGAGGCTTGGTTATGATTGTTTGTGATAATATGTTAAGGTTTGAAGAACTGCAAAGTGCATGTTATTCGAGACTGTTCTTGGCTCATTATAAAAGTTGTTTTCTGTATTTTTTTGCGTAAAGTTACACTTGTGCAATATTTCTGAAATATTAGTTTGCATAAGTGTTCAGTTGTTGTCTAAGCCTATGTTTATAATTGTTTCTATTTGATTTGTCTATATTAAACAAATGTTTTCACGACATGGCTCTCGAGAGACTTGCATATTAATTCTGGAATTATTTTTGCCCATTTGTTTTGGAACCCTTAAAGACAAATCAGAATGTGCGAACTAAAAACCCAGCTCTTCTCTTTGTGTGTTGCTTATCAAGATCTGAAAAAATTATTTTCTCTACACTTGCATTTTTCTGACTGCCTTTTTTGTGTTTACTGCATTTGTGGATTACACAAATAAGTGGCTTAAAAGCCATTTAAGATGTCTCTCACCCGCGGCGAAACGCCGCTGGTGATGATCAAGTGGCAACACCTTTGATTGGTGTCACCACCGTGAAACATGATAGGTGAAAAATCAGCTATGGATGCAGGCGGTGAGCAACTTGGCGGTGACGATTCACTGGTGTGGAGGGTTGACAGCCGACGGTTAAGGAAGCTATCTCTTCAGGTATGTTTATGATTGAGATTAATCTTTCTACTTTTGTTCCACATTCTTGGGTATTAGATACTAGTTTTGGTTCTCACATATGTAATAAAATGCAGATGTTAACAAGGAGTAGATCGTTGAGGAAAGGTGAAGTTGACTTGCGAGTTGACAATGGAACAAGAGTTGCTGCATTAGTTATAGGAAGTTGTAGTTTAGTTTTGCCTTTTAGCCTTGTATTAGAATTTGATAATTGTTGTTATGTTCCTGTTATTACAAGAAACATTATTTCTATTTCTTATTTGGATTTGAATGGATTTGTCTTTATTATTGAGAATAACAGTTGTTCTTTTTATAAAGATGATGTTTATTATGTATCTGCATTACTTACAAATGGTTTGTATGAGTTAGATCTTGAAAGGCCAATTCTTAATATAAATATCAAGAAAAGAAAACAAAGTAATCAAAATCCATTTTATCTATGGCATTGTAGGTTAGGTCATATCAATGAAACTAGAATCACAAGGTTACATAAAGAAAGATATTTGGATCATTTTGATTATGAATAATATGAAACTTGTGAATCTTATTTATTGGGAAAGATGGCCAAACTACCCTTTAGTGGAAAATGACAATGTGCTAATGACTTACTAGAGTTAATACATTAAAATGTATGTGGGTTTATCTCCACTAGTGCTAGAGGTGGATATTCGTATTTCATTTCGTTCGCAGATTATCATTCTAGATATGGTTATGTATACTTAATGAAATAAAAGTCTAAATCTTTTAAAAACTTTAAGGAATTTAGACTTGAGGTTGAGAAAGAAACTGGTAGAAGTATTGAAACACTTAGATCAGATCGAGGTAGTGAATACTTGGACCATGAGTTCCTTGGTTACTTAAAAGAGAATGTGATTCTCTCACAATGGACTCCTCCTGCAACTCCACAACATAATGGAGTTTTTAAGAGGAGAAATCGTATTCTATTAGATATGGTATGTTCTATGATGAATCATGCAGGCCTTCCTATCTCCTTTTGGGGATACGCAATTGAAACTGTAACATACCTTCTAAACAAAGTTCCATCCAAATCGGTTGACAAGACACTATATGAGATATGGACTGGTAAAAGACCCAGATTGTCGCACTTAAAGATTTGAGGATGTGATGCATATGTGAAGCATGTTATATCTGATAAGTTTCAAGTTAAATCAGATAAATGTAAATTTGTGGGGTATTCGAAAGAGAGTTTCGAATAACAATTTTACCATCATATTGAGCAAAAAGTGTTTGTCTCAAGACATGCTACATTCTTATAAAGAGAATTTATTATCAAAGAAAGTAATGGCAGTGAGGTAGAACTTAGTGAAGTTCAAAAGCCACAAATTCACATCAAAATGGAACAAAAACCTCAAGTTGATACATATGATGTACAACTAAGAGTTGAAGAGACACATAGCTTGCGACGCACCAGTAAGATACATCATCCCCCCCCCCCCCCTAATTAGATTAAATTGGGAAAGGATAATGTATCGCTCATACATGATGAGCCTACTAATTTTAAGGAAGCAATGTCTGACACTGATTCTTTAAAATGGCAAGAAGCCATGAGATCTGAAATAGAACCCCATATACACTAACCAAGTGTGTATGCACCTAATGGTATTGTACCTATTTGATGCAAGCGGGTTTTTAAAAGAAAAACTGATATGGATGGCCATATATATATGTACAAAGCGAGGTTAGTAGCTTAAGGTTACAAACAAAAACAATGGGTTGATTTTGATGAAACCTTTTCGGCAATAACTATGGTAAAATCCATCAGGATCTTATTAGCCATAGCAGCATATCATGATTTTGAAATTTGGCAGATGGATGTCAAAACAACATTTCTTAATGGGAATTTACAGGAGGATGTATATATGACACAATCTAAAGGTTTTGAATCCAAGAGATTTCCTAATCAGGTATGCAAGTTACAAAGGTCCATTTATGGACTTAAACAAGCGTCGCGGAGTTGGAACATTTATTTTGATGAGACAATCAAAGAGTTTGATTTTATCAAAAATTTTGGATGAATCATGTGTCCATAAGAAGGTTATTGAGAGTGCAATCGTTTTCTTAGGGCTATAGGTGGATGACATTTTGCTAATTGAAAACGAAATACCTATACTTCAATTCGTAAAGATTTGGTTGTCCAAGAACTTCTCTACGAAGGATATGGGAGAAGCAACCTATATTTTGGGAAGGATTGTCCCAATCCATGTATATTGATAAAGTGCTAAAATGGAGAAATCCAATAGGAGATTCTTACCCATGTCGCATGGGATTTCTCTCTTAGAGAGTATGTGTCCAAAGACACAAGAGGAGAGAGATAAAATGGACTGTATTATATATGCTTCGGGAATTGGATCAATCATGTATGCAATTCTATGTATTATACCAGTTGTCTCTTATGCGTTGAGCATAACAAGCAAGTTTTAAGCCAATCCAGGTGAGGGTCACTGGACGGCTGTGAAAAACATTTTAAAGTACTTGAGAAAAATATATGTAGCATCCCACCCCCGCAAGACCCGAACCCGACATCGACGGTGATATCCGAGTCTGTGACCCGCGAGGGTGGCATGCTAGTGCACTCAGACCACATTCAGTATAATTTTTTTTTTGAAAACACTAACATATGCAGAAATCCGTTGCCAATGTGGGCTAAATAAATTTAAAGTCGATTGAATATTGT
>JANKOD010000005.1:33428788-33440549 GCA_026284645.1 Erythroxylum acuminatum | reverse complement strand
TTTTTATGGTTTTCATAATTTTTGAAAACCGGAAGAAACCAAAACCAAAAACAAAAACTAAAAACTCAAACAAACAAAATTTTTTACCGAATTTGAAAACAAAAACAGAAAACCAAAAATAAAAACGGAAACAAACACCCCCTAAAATTTCAAATCCCAGATAGATGCTTTCGTTTCAAGTACTGTATGATATAAGCAAATTGTAAGTTTATTAGGAAATGGATGCTATTTGCTTCTGAAAGTAGAAGTATAATGTAACTGAATTATTTTGCATATGCTCATGAGTCTGGTAGTAAAGTCCTGGAGAAGACAGCAACATATTAGATAGTGTAACTAGTTATAAGAAAGCTGAAACATTGGTAACATGGTATCGACTATATGGTTACTTCTATCATCCATATTCATTGGCCTTAATACTGTCACCCTACTTTCCTTGATTGGATTGGATTGTATATTCAACTTCGGTGTCACCCTTTTTCTTCTTGTAGCAGATTCCTGAAAGAAACTGGTACAGCATCACAATATCTTGCCTCCTTTTTTATACAAATTATGGAACCCGATTGCCTTAATTTGTGTCTGGATTTGTCATACCGTTTGATAATGCTATTCGGATCCTAAAATGGTTTTCTCCAGCTTCGATTGCCTTTCATCTCATCTGCAATTTTATTGGGGTCCTTGCCTATGAAAAAAGAATATATATTATATATGAAGACCGAGATTCATTGCTTTCGTCTTCTTCTTCAAACTAATTGAGCTGGAGGATTTTTTTTGCCTATTCTGCAGGATTCTTTTTAATTTCATCAAAATCACTTACGTTCATCAATATGCAACCCAATATAAAAGGAATTCCAGTTACCCTTGCTAAATCATGGTCATTTTGAAAGGGTCGCTCGATAAGCAGTATCATTTTTTTTTAATACTTTGGGTATTGGATTAGGCTAGGTTTAGTTAGTCCGAGCCGAACCCCAACTTCAAATTCAAAATTATTTTTTAAAAATTCGAGTCTGACTCAAAGTCCAGTCAATTTAGGTTGTGCCTTTTTTTTTTCGAGTCGGACTAGGTCGAGCCTATGCTTATTATCATCTCTACTCATAATGTAAATTAATTTGGAGTTTTATTGTTTAGGGATCCATGTGAGCCACCAATGTGGCCTACATAGACTCCTAAGTTTAAAAAAATTAGCTAAATTTGTAGAATCCTAAGGATTTTATTAATGTGAAGTTCATTTTAAACGTTGTCCAAAATGTTAGGATCGTATTCGTACAAGCATTGCATTTTTAATCCTTAAATTTTCATCAAAATAAAGATTACATTTTAACATTTTAAAATTTTCAAAATGAATCTTAATATTAATAAAACATTTAAACTACACCTTGAGTGAATGAAAATTTAGATAAAATTATTATTTATTATAAATCATGTTAATAATGATGCAGTACGAGTTTATTAATTTATATTAGATGTATGAATCTTATTTTAGTATGTAGTTTGTACATTACAAAGTGAGAACCACTTATTTTAAAATATTTAAATTCTTTTATAATTCTAATTATATTCATCAAACTATAATTCAAATAAATAAATATAAATTAACCTAAATAATCTTATTTATTCATAATTAATTTGAATTCAATTAAACAACTCTAATTTCAAATTACTAATTCTGACTTGATTCAAAAATTTAAAAACCTTAATTTGTTAAATTCTATTTCTGGAAATCTCCTTCTTGATCAACATCAAATCAAAGATGCAATGGCAAAGCGCAACTTTTGATTAGAGGCTAGTTCAAGGATGATCATATATTGCATTCATCTTCTTCTCTATTGTAAGTACAGTGTAAGGAACATTGTCCATACGTTTGCAAACCGAATCCGGACCGTCTCCTCCTACCCTCCATCTTCGTTTGATTTCTATTACATTTCGTAGAGAATTTCCTTTGCTTACTTGTAGTCCTCCTTTCTGCTTTTAGAGCATATTTAGGGTTTTTTTTTTTTTTCTCTGGTTCTGCTTCTTCACTAAAAAGAGTTTCTAAGTCGTCCTAATCACATTCCTCTCTAATATTCCCCCTACTTCTTCAAACAATTTTGGTTCAGCCGGATTCTGCTGAGGTTGAACGTCGTTGTTTTGGTCCATGGTCTGCGCGATTCTGGCTGTGAAATACCTGCAAAACAGATAACGGCGGGCCGGGAGTTGATTCCCGAGAAGCCCCTCCGACGCTCAAGTCAGTATTTTTGAGAGGTTTTGGTAGCTGAGAATGTGGAAGAACAGCTAGGGTTACAGTCTCATACCTGAATCAGGGAGGAATAATACCTTATATACCTGGAGTTACTGCTAGGTTTAGGTCTTTAAGTGTGTTGTTGTGTTTGCATGGGAGTCTAACACCCGATGGGCCGAACGGGCCGTGATGGTAGGGCCGTCAATATCCGGGCCTGGAGCTGGGCCTGGTAAGGCCGGTCCAGCCAACCCAACCAAACAGCATTTCAAGTTTTACTAGTTTAAGTGTATTTTGTATTTTTGGTTCACGAACTCAATTGATGTATTGTGACTTGAAATGTCATTAAAGCTTTGTAAAATTTTTATCTTTTGATATAAATAAAATATATTTGGGTTGTCTATGATTTTCTTATTTTCGCAATGTATTTTAATTTAGATATGGGATTAAGAAATTGAGAATTGGTTTGTGTTTATATTCATGTTCATTTTGGTCTTTAAGTTAAATTGATGAGGGTGGTTGAAAGAATTTAAGTTTGCATTTAATAAGGTAAGTTCTTCTAGGTTTCTGGGTTCTGTACCGGGGTTTTCGTTGCGGCATAGCCAAGAGTTCGCTGTGGTGTAATTCACCCGAAGGTATTTCTGCCTTCTTATGGCGTTGGCCGCTGCGAAGTCAGTCTTTCAAGGTTGCCGTGGTGGAATTGACCTGAAGGATCTGTGGAATTACTCCCACCTGTTCGATGCGACGAACCCGCCTTTGCTTCCGATGTTTTCACATGACCATTAAAGGTTTGTAAATATTCCTTTTGCATGCCCTTCACCCAACCATCCCAAAGCTCACGTCTTATGATTCCGAAATATTGGGCTCCGGAAATGGGGCTTAACAGCATTGTGGACGAGCTTCTTGATGTTAGGAACGACGTAGTTTTGAGTTATGTGTACTCCACAAACCGTGCCTACTATGAATAAGAATCCACTCCTTATTATCCCCATGTCAAATTTCTCGTCCGCGGCCGCGGCCTCTTCTCTGATCCGTGACAGCTCTTATTCGGGAACGATCTCAAATCAAAAAGCAGTACTGAGTCCATTTACTTCAGAAACACAGGCATTGCCGCAGTAGTGCTGATGTGTTTCATACGTCAAACTCCATAATTTTATAGGAATAGTTAATGAGTTATACTTTGAATTAGGAGTACTAAACTACTAATAAGTCGAATTAGATCAGTTTGAGTCAGATTGGGCTCAAAAATTTTAGTCAACCCAAAGCTTAATTAAACTTGACCCTATCTGATTTGTTTTATTTAAAATTAAAAAGCGTCATTGTCTTTTTTAGAATTTTTGAGCTTTGAGTTAGGCTTGAGTTCGAACCGAAAATTAAAAAAACCCAAATTTGGTCGAAGTCTAATCAAATTGAACAGAGTTAGAACCGAGCTTATTAGCTAAGCATAGTTTAAAATTAAGTCTGAAATATTTCATATTTAAATTTCGTGACTTGTGACATATAATATATTAATAAAATTATTAAGTCTGAAATATTTCATATTTAAATTTAGTGACTTGTGACATATAATATATTAATAAAATTATTTTATTTTTGTCAATTTTATCAATTCAAATTATAACTTATTGTCGATGATTAAAAAATTAAATCGGTGTGATAGGTTCAATCTTAAAAACTTTGATTGACTAACTTTTTTGTTTGATTTTTAATTTTTTGGTTCGATTTACTTAAATAACTTTTATTTTTAAAAATTGATCAGTTTATTAATTAATCATTCAATTTTTATAAATCAATCAAATTTTAAAAATTTTAATTTTATTCAATTTAAAATCAATTTAATGACCGTTTAATATTAATTAAATTTTTTAAACTTTAAACATCTTGTCTTAAGGATTTAACTTTTGCTCCATTTTTAAAATATTTAACTCAACTCAATGAAATCAATTCCTAATTGTTTCTTATAAAATTGTTACAATTTTAGAATCTACAATACGACAAAATATCAAAATTATTTTGTTGAATAAATTAATCAGAATACACAGAAATTAGGAAAAGTTACGTATGCCAAATCTTTTTTTTTTCAACGGGCCTCATCGTGCTCCCACAAGCCCGCGGCCCTAACAACCCAAGCGGACCCAACCACCACAACCGCCGCGAAAACTGGCGGAACAATAACATCAATCCCAGACTTGGTGAACAAGTGCGCCGGAAGGCACGTGACCTCGCTGGGCACGTCTATCGGAACCCTAATGCTCCCCTGACTACAGCCTTCGGACGACGAGGAGGATATCGCCGAGACGAAGGCGAATTCCGGGGCGAAGGAGGCCACGGCAACGATGACAGTCAAGAGAGCGGTCCAGGTGGCGGCGTAGAGGAGCAGCGGCCACCGCATGCGGAGAGAGGTTAGGAAAGAGCGAGACATGATGAGAGGAAGTGTGTAGAGAGATAGTTATAGTCATATGTATATATATATATAGTGAGGGAAGCTAGTGTTTAACAACTAGTGAAGATGGGGATAGTTTGGTGGTGGTGGTTACGGATTTGGAGAACTGAAAGCTGGGGAAAGAAAGAGGAGTTAGTCAACGGTCATGTAGGTTGACCGGTGAGATTGGGTTGGGTCATGGGTGTGACTGTCAAGAGGTTGGGTTTGGTAGGATAGCGCAAATTTTGTTGTTTCCTTTACACTTTTTTCTATTTTTTTAATAACATATTATGAATGTAATTTTATTTTTAAAAGTTATTAATATTATTTCTATAATTTCAAAGAGATTTAATGATGTGGGAAATTATTAATAATTTTAAAATTTAAAAAAACTATATTTTAAAAAAGATGAACTAATCGGTCGCAAGTTGATATATTGCTGTCATCATCATTACACCTAATCTAAAACCTTACAATAAAGCGAGGTCTGAAGAAGTATGACATATTGGATCACAAATGGAATGGTGAAGCTAATGATGGAGCAGGAATGCCCTTCACAAGAACAATACTCTTTACACCAGCCAGAAAGAACAATGTAAATATTCATCATACTTAGTACAGGTTCTGAATTCAGATATACAAGGAAGTACTGTAAGAGTTCTGATATCTTGAGGTTCTTTATCAGCAGCATCACTACCTCATCTGTAACTCTTCCTAGGCATCCCCTCATCCAGGATATCACCCAGGGAAGCCAATGCATCTTCGAATTTCCCGATTTTGAGAAAACCTCTTATCATGTTACTTTCATTTTCGGAGCATTTCGATCTCTCCGTAACCATGACAACAAGCTTTATTAGTGTTTCCTCCATGGATAAAGCACGAAGTCCCTCGGCAAGCTTGTAGAATGAAGAGAATTCTGGTAAAATTCCTTTTGTTATCATCTCAATCAAGAAATCAACAGCTTCTCCTATAGGGCCTCCACCACTGCACAACCCGCGGAAAACTATCTTGTACGATATAGCATCTGGAGGATCACCCTTCTCCATCATTTCTCTAAATAGCCTCACGGCTTCTTTCGATCTTTTCCTTCTAAACAGCGCTTTAATTACAGGATTATACGCGTGTGGAGTCAGAACAATGCCTTTCATCTGAATACTTCTAAGCAGTTTAGTTGCAACCTCAATTCTACCTGCCTTACACAACCCCCCAATCAAAGTCCCATATGTAACAATGTCCGGTTCGCATCCATTTGAAGTCATGGTTTGAACAATATCTGCTGCCTTTTTTATATCCCCTTCCCTGCAGAAGTAGTTAAGGAGTGAACTGTAAGTGAACTTATCGGGTTTCAATCCATCCATAATCATCTGGTCCATCAGTTGGGCAGCTTCCTCCACTCTCCTGCTCTTACAAAGGCCGTCGATAAGGGTATTATAGGTAACAGCATTCCTCGAAACCCCTTGGAGTTCCATGTCGTCGAAAATTTCCTCTGCTTCCTCGATCCTCTTGTTTTTGCAAAATCCATCAATTAAAGTATTGTAAGTTATGACATTTCGAGCACAGCCACCTAGCTCCATTTCTTTAAGCAAGCTCAAAGCTTCCTCCAGCCTCCCTCTACAGCAAAGGCTGTCAATCAACATGTTGTAAGTGAATTCGTCAGGTCGGCACCCACTATTCTTCATCTCCTCATACAATTCCATTGCAATTGAATGATTTCGCGTCAAACACAAGCCTTGTATGAGAGAATTAAACGTACAAACATCCGGCAATATCCCTTTACTAGTCAATACACGGGCAAGTTTAGTAGCCTCCTCAACCTGATTATCTTTGCATAACATACTAATCAGCGTATTGTAAGTTACCGTGTTTGGAGAGCAATCCCTTGAAATCATCTGGTCAAGGATTTCCACAGCTTCTTCAACTTCACCCAACTTGCACAAACCAGCAATCATGGAGTTATATGTATAAACATCAGGATCAAAACCTTCCTGAAGCATCATATCCATAACCTCTAAAGCATGTTTAACATGTCCTGCCCTGCACAACCCATTGACCACTGTATTAAACGTAAATTTATCTGGGAAAAACCCCTGGTTTGACATTTCATCTATGAATCTTAAACCTTCCTCAATCTTTCCCTCTTTACAGAACCCATTAACCAAAACATTCACAGTCACATTAGTCACAGGGCATCCAGCTTCCACCATTTGCTCTCTTAATCTAAGAGCACCCTCCAAATTTCCTTCCTCGATAAACCCTTGCATCAAAGTAGTGAACGTTTTCTCATCTGGAGACAAACCGTAGTTTGGCATCTCCTCCATCATCAATATAGCAGGCCTAATTTGATGAGCTCTACACAATGCTTTTATCAATATATTAAAAGTGGAAACATCAGGCTTAATCCCTGTACTAACCATGTTTGAATGTGCAGTCTCAATTAACTTAAGTTTGCTTCCCTCGACCATTACATTCAACAGGAAATTAAAAAAATGGGTGTCTGGTTCCAACCCAAACTCAGCTTCCATAAATCCAGGAACACCAAGTACATCCTCGTACAACCCGAAACTCGCATAACTCTCAACAAAAATCAAGAAAGTACCTCTACTAACTTGGCAACCAGATTGCTTTACCTCTTGCAAGACGCTTCTCATCGAATCAAAAGACCCATTTTTTCCAAGCTTGCGAAGAATTTCTTCGTATATGGATATAGTGGGCACGAAGTTAGGCTGTTTCGAGGCCCAAAGGAACAAGCGAATTGCGGTGGAATCGTCGGTTTGGTCACGGATGGTTTGGAGGAGTTGTGAGGGAGTGAAGTCTGCGGTGAGAGGCATAGGGTTGGAAGACAACGAATGAGCAATGAGTAACTCATGGTGTTTTGGGGTGGAGACAAGACATGGAGTGAAACCATAGTTGGGTTTATACGAGAAAGAGAGGACATGATGTTGTTGGTAGTGGAAATGAACACTTGGATACCATTTAAGACATGAAGAGAAGGCCATTGAAGCAATTCAACGAACATGTAACATGCGAAGGTGTGAGATTAGAGAGACACAAGTACACAAAGAACAAAGCTTTGCTCTCTTTGAGGAGCATTGGCAGTGTGGGCAAAGTGAAGCGTAGCTTAACAGAGAGATGAAGAGATAATGACAAAGAGGCAGTACTATACGACGCCGTTTGATGGACCCGTGTTATGTTCCTTGTTCTTAGGTCTGGCTATTAGAATCACGGCTATATCATATCATTTAAAAATATTTAATCTTTATTTTTAACACTCAATTATATTACTTTCTTTAAAAATTATATATTTTTATCTTAAACATATGGTATTCTTATCTTCCTGTTAATGTTATTATTTTATAATTTTTATTAAAATTTTCTTAATATTTTCCTAATTTAATGTACTTCTAATTTCTTCTCTCGTTTTTTTATATTTTTATATCAATATCTCAACTAAATATAAAATAACTAAAACATCAAGTAAGAGATAAAATTAAAATTTTACAATCATATGATATTCTCATTGATTAAGAGAGCTTAAAATTTCACTTCATTAGTGAATTATGCATTTAATAATAAGTCGACATAAATTTAGGGATGACAGACTCAACTCGAACAACTTGACCCGAAAACTCATGGTAATCGTGAACGGGGTGACTGGACCAAATCCAGCCCAAAATATTGCTTATTCCTAATTTCCTAAGGTTATTATTCAAAGAAAAAAATAAAAAAGAGTTTATAGATTTAACAGGTTGATTCTTCCTCGTACTCAGTTTCTCGACCCAAACTCATTCCTACATGCATTAAAGTAAATAATATAAATAGACATCAAAAACAACCAAGCAATAGTTGAGCTTATACCAATAAAGTTTGTTAATATAGTTTTTATGTAAATCTTTTATAAGAAGAACTCTTTTAAGAAGCCAGTTGACTGTTTAGCTATCATTTAAAAAAGAACTTTTTAAAAAGAGTTTCATAAAATAAACTGTTTGGCAACATAAAAATAAAATATCAATATCTAACTTATGATGTCTAAAATTTGGATGGTCCGATGGTAACGAACCCCATGTCTCTCAAACTTAAGAACTGTTTCTCAGGTTTTGCCCAATCTGAGATGCGAATTATGTCAAAAATTACAGCCTAGTAGAGACTAAGCAGTTAACACTAAGCCGTCAATCTAGAGAATACGGCAAATCTGTTTTCTTGGTAAATACAAATATACATTGCGTGTCATGGTCCAATGAATTAGTAAGTGGGAACATTCAAGAACATGGCATTGAGCATTCAAAGCAGATAATCAGGGCAGAATACTTCCAACTTTCATAATGAAACTAAATGTGTCATCTAACCCTTGGCAAACAGTTACATATTGGCTCGTAGATATAAACCACAAGAAGACACCCAATACATAGGTTCTACAGGAAACAAATCACAAGATATACCAGAAATCACAGATTCATGCCTCAGATCAATAAAAGATTTTAGGGGAAAAAGACTTGGAAATGGACACCACAATTATCTCAGTTCACCATCCACAAGCTATAAACATTTCACTCCACTAAAGAAGACTGACCGAAGTCCCTGATGGATGGCCTATATATTTCACATTCAGTTGGCACGGCTTTTAAAGACATCAAGACCCATCTCAGTTGGATCAGTTGCCTGTAACTCTACCTGAATCCCATCTAGCTCTCTCTTGAATCTGTCTTTGGAACTTGCATAAATCATCTTGCTTCGAACCCTTGCCGTATCAGGTGACCTTCATAAAACAAAACGGGATAAAAAGATAAACTCAACAGATACGTGGCAAGAAAGAGAACTCAGCAAGGAAAATTTCCATTACCATGCAATGAAGAAAATTCTGCTCTTTTGGCAATTCTCTTCAGTGACAAAATCAAAATCATAAACAGCATATCGGCACTCTTCAGCAGGAAGACTCTTCGCGAAATCTTCATAGCTTTCAGTTGGCTCACCAACCTTCTCCACAATCACTTGCTTTTGCTTCTCCTCAATCTTGAAGACAATGTAGCGATAGGTTCTTTTAGCCTTAAGCTCCAAGAATTTTAACTTGCAGTCATCGTGGACTGCCATACCAGAAGCTGCATTGGCCTGAGAATCACATAAAGCATTAATAAGACAACTTGCCAATATTATTTTGAATAAAAATAATAATAAGATTCTGAAAAACAATATACAGTTTCAAATTTGAGAAAATCCACAGAAACAAAGATGCTAAAAGCAAAATACCTGACACAACAATCAACGATATAGCATCAAATGAAATCAAACGGCAGCTAATGAAAACACCAGCTCGGAGTAATTGAATATTGAAGAGGAATCATGTATCACCCAATTTTCGTTCTCAAAAGATGAAAAGAGACTGAGACCTACTCTGCAATCGAGTATATGAACTCGATATAGCTTCCGCAGATCATTTTCTTTATTACAAAGTTTGAAAGATCTAGCTGAATTTTGACTCATTATTGACCACAGTTTCTGAGTATCCAAACAGTACAAAATCATAAAGTACCAGATCGATCGATCAAATCAACTAAATGAGCAACATCATCGACAATAAATCAGGACACTAAATCAGTTAAAACTCTATCAATAATCAAAGAGGCAGCTAGAACTGCATGATCCAGCAAAATTGTCAGTTAATTAACATCAACCCAGATCTGCAAGTCACAGCATCAAATAATAGTCGAAGAACCAGAAACGAATCAAAATTCCATAAAATGGACTAGATGTAAATCCAGAGGCTAGATCAGCCACAAATCAAGATCTCATGTCGAACAAAAAGAAACACCGAATCATCTAAACCAACAACAAATGAAGCATACACGAAAAAGTATAGTCGAAGAGTCCTCACCATTGCGCTTAGGCCGCCGGAGACTAGTCAGAGCGTAGAAAAATCGACGAGAAAGAAAGGAGAAAGAAAAAAGGTCTCCTCCGAATCCGATAACGAGGGCTGTGCGTGTCTGCGACGAAGACGATGAGTTTTAACAATCCACTTTATTAGGTGATGTGTTGTTGGGGAATTTTTATGGTGGGTGTGTTGCACTGTGAAATTAGCGTGTGACGGGATGGTTGTCCAATCATACGTCGCCACATCGTGAAGAGTCGACTTCAAGAAGAGTGGCGTAGGATAGCGGCTCCTCTTTAAGGCTCAAGCGGCTTCACTGTAACTAATTATTACATACTTAAACTAAGTAGCGGTATAAAAATATCATATTTAAATTTTATTCCTAAAATGGTGTGATTAAGGATATATCATAGTTTTAATTTTGTATTAGATATAGGAAATTTTAAATGTTTTATACTATTAGTAGCCTACAATGAATATGATAATTAGTTTATTTTAAAATTAATTTAAATTATAAATAGTATAAAATATAAAATTTTATTAAAAATATGTATTTTATTTGGTATAAGTGAATTTAGATATTCCACTTAAAAAATAATTCCTCTTAACTTATATGCATTATTATAATGAATTTTTATTCTTTCTCGTATTTATTATATTGTAATCACATATAAAATAAATTTTCAATATTTCATAATAATATTATAATATATGATTTTAACAATTAATATTGAATAAAATTACTAAATTAACTTTAAAAATAATATTTTAAAAAATTACACGTATTCCATAAAATAATTAAAATTTTATTAAAAAAAGTTGTTAGATAAAAATTAATTGAGTTATTTTAGGAAGTGTTTGTTTCAATTTTTATTTTTGTTTTCAAATTTAGTAAAAAAATATTTTGTTTGAATTTTTAGTTTATATTTTTGGTTTTGGTTTCTGCCGTTATTCAAAAATTATAAAAATCATAAAAAGTGATTTTTGTTTCTAGTTTCAGTTTTTTTTCATAATCTAATTTACTATCATTTAAATATATTTTTTATTTTTTATTTTTTAATAAAAATTATAAATTATTTAATTCAACATTATATATTTAATAAATTAAAATTAATTATTAATAAAAATTATGACTAATTTAATTTTTATAAATAAATTATATGTAATTAAATTTTAATAATTATTAATAAATATAATAAAATTTAAAATATATAAGTATTCAAATAAAATTTGATTTAATAATTAAAATATATTTCAAATAAATATT
>JANKOD010000005.1:33395403-33406823 GCA_026284645.1 Erythroxylum acuminatum | reverse complement strand
TTAATAACAAAATAAAACTCAAACTTTCGTCAATTTTTTAATTATAGTCTGAATTTTAAAAAGAGCAATAAAATGTTTAAATTTTCATTATTCTCAATTCCAGCTCAAACTTTTAAAAGTAGCAATAAAATATTAAATTTTTCAATTTTTTTCAAATTTAACCTAATGTTATCATCTTATCTCCCATGGTAAAGAGCTCTTTATCTTCTGTTTGTCTTTTTGATGTCTCAAATTATTTCCGTATTACAGCATACGGTACTAGTAAGCTCTTCGTTTTTAGTTTGTTTTCTTGATGTACTTAATGTGAGGGCGTTAGGCTGAGTAATATGAAAATAGAAGGATGAAAGCATCTAGGGAGCAAACTTAAAACGAAATGAAAAACTAAAAACAAAGCGTATGATCGTCGAGGCTCATTTTAATTATATGATTAAACGAAATCTTTTCATTAATCTTCATTTGTTGTGTTAATTTTAGTTCACATATATTAATAGCAAATCACATCAGCAAACTTAACAGAAATACTAATATCGGGTTAGAAATGAAAAAATTGAAAGTTTGAATATTGTAATGCTACTTTTTATAGTGCGTGTTAGAATTAAAAAATTTAAAAATTTAAATATTTTATTGCTACTTTTTTTTAAATTTGATGAGGCTAGGGTAAGTATATATTATTTATTATTTTAAAAAAATGACGTCGGTGTACTTAAAATATAAAATTTAAATTTTAAAAAGCTTGAGCTTAATTTAAAGTCCGGACAATCCAAGCTTAACCTATTGACTTCAGGTCCGGTTAAAATTTAGACTTCAAGAAATTTGAGCCAAGTTTGACTTCAGGTCCGGCAAGAATATAAATATACACGTGCATTGCGTACAAGACACAATCAATGAGCGAGAGCTTTCGAGTGTGATTCGATTCCAACATAGCCCAAACAAAAGCCATCCTTCCCTTCCCTCCTTCTTCAGACACTCCACACCTTTACCAGAACATGTACACCTCCACGCCTCCACACTTCCTATCCGCTACAGTCCCTCGCTCACACGGCCCGAAGGTTAGTTAGCAGTTACAGAAGCCTACATCGGCTTTTCTTTTTCTCTCGAAACTTCGGCTAAAAACTATGTGTGCATTTGCAGAACTTGACATTGAGCGGCTTCCGTTTTAGAGTCTTTACGGTTTCTTCGACTCTCAGTGAAGCTTCCAATTACATTCCGGCTGCTCCCATTCTTCTCCCCGAAGGACCATGGAAGCAGGTCAATACCTCCGCTCATTTGTTATTTTATTCGTTTTTCTTTCTGGTTCGTGCGGAACTTGGTTTATTTTGGTTTGATGTGGAATTAGCTGGTTTATTGGCTGAGCGTTGTTGTGCGTGTAGATTCCTGGTGGAGTAACCGCTCCTAAAGGATTCAAAGCGGCGGGAATATATGGTGGTTTGCGTGCCAAAGGAGAGAAGCCTGATCTCGCCCTTGTTACTTGTGATGTTGATGCTGTAGCCGCAGGTAGTTTTAATGTTCTTACTGTATTTTGTTATAGTGACGTTTACGAGTTTAGATAATGATTTAATTCTGTACATGGTTTGGGGTTTGGGACTGGCGATTACTATTTTAGGTTTTTAATGTTGGAGATTTTCTGATTCTTACAGGTTCATTCACTACCAACATGGTTGCAGCCGCACCGGTGTTGTATTGTAAACAGGCATTGGAGATTTCTAAGACGGTAAATTGAGGATAAGAGTTTGGAAACTTCATTTGTTCATATCATTGATCATTCATTTTAAGGATGAGGTTGTAGTGGCATCGGGTTATGGTACCTACCATGGTCTTGGAACTATTGAGCTTGTTTTTGTCCTTTTATGGGAGAGAGTTTTATGGATTGGCTTTTACAGTTAGTTTTGAATTCTTTACTGGATGATACTCTAACTCTACATATTTATGCTATTTTATACCTCTTTTGCATTTTATCTTGGGGGCTTATTTTGAGTGTCAGTATGTTATAGGCGGTAATGTCTGATGCTTACTGATCTACGCGCAGGACGGAGGGACTAATATGTGTTTACATGATCCAGTGCTATCTCTAAATTTTGATATTAATTTATATCTCAGACAAAAAATTTACTAAAAGTTATGTCCTTGTAATGCCCTCAGCGATCACTTAAAACACTGGTATTTGAGTGGAAAAATGTATTGCTTAAAGTCATAAGTATTGTTTGTTTTATGGTCAATCAGCTTAGGGTTGATTGTAATTTATACTAGCATAAGCCATAGATTAAAAGTTTAAAGCTCTATTTCTTCTTCAGGCACGTGCAGTGATGGTAAATGCTGGTCAAGCAAATGCGGCAACAGTAAGCTTCTGCCAAGAATTCTACAATAATGCTAACTTTCCTATTTTCTTATTTCCTTTTTAGGGATTCATTGTTATTTATATATTCAGTTGCATATTCCTGTTTGAATGGATTACGTGGAGAAAAAAATCATTATTTTTGGCTTTTCAATCTTGCTATTTCCAAATTATATGAGTTGCTTTACTCAATCTGACCACTTGCTCTTATCATTAAAGTGTTGACTAAGAGATGACTTCAATGATATTCAGGGTGATGCAGGTTACCAAGATTTGCTAGAATGTGCTGATAAGCTTGCTGCGGTATGCAAGCCTAGGTTTTAGCATATCTACCTGGTGAATTCATATTTTGCCCAAGCTTAGTCATTTCTGTCAATTGTCTCAGCTGCTAAGGTTAAAGAGAGAAGAAGTGTTGATCGAATCTACTGGAGTAATCGGTCAAAGAATCAAGAAGGTAAATAAGGAAAATCTACAAATATACCCTGATTCCTTATGTTGATCCAGTTGGTATGTTCAATACTTGAGAATATATTCTCATCCTGTAATAATATGTGCAGGAAGCCCTTGTAAATTCCCTTCCAAAATTGGTTAACGTTCTCTCATCCTCTATTGAAGGGTAATCATTATCTTTCTGTCACATATTAGTCTTTGTTTTTCTATTTAGTACAACATCCATCTATTCAGTCACTTGTTGGTCTTCAACATTGTGTTCACTAAATGGTATTGTCTCCTTTATACATCCTACTGTTTATACATTTTTTCAATTCTTGTGCAGGGCAGGTTCTGCAGCAGTGGCAATCACTACGACTGATCTAGTTAGCAAGAGTGTGGCTATTGAGACACAGGTATGGATGGTTTCTTGAATTTTATGACTGGTGCTTATGTGCTTCCTCATTCAAATGAATCAACCCTAAACACATGCTTAAAGAGTATTTTATCCTCCGTTAACATTCACGCATCTTCTGTTCACCAACGCAGTGGGTTGAAGCTTTGAACAACTAATATCTAGCATCTGTCTTTTTTTCACTCTCTTTTCCAACATGCCTCTCTCAAAGGGTGATAAAACCTTGAGATTTGGAGTTTATAATTTTGAATTGACAGGAAAGCAGGTTGACCTGATGTAGTTTGTCAATTCCACAGGTTGGAGGGAAAAATATAAAAATTGGTGGAATGGCTAAAGGTTCTGGAATGATCCACCCAAATATGGCCACCATGCTTGGTGTATGTCCCTTTTATCATTTGTCTCTTATGTCTTCAGAAAATTGTATTCTAATTCCTATTGCATTCTACTAATTTCAGGTAGTAACAACTGATGCGGTTGTTGCGAGTGATGTTTGGCGGAAAATGGTGCAGATCGCTGTGAATCGTAGTTTTAACCAGATAACTGTAGGTCACTTAATTACTCAAATTTCATCCTCTAAAAACGTGTATTAATTTTTCCAACAAGCATCACACAAAAAGTTTGGGGTTGGTGACACGTTGCTAGATTTATCTCATCCAGATTGCTAGCAAAAATTATCATTAAGCTGTTTTGCTGAGATTGTGCTTGTTTTTCCACACTAAATTTACTCTCAAATTTTGCAACTGCTTTAAAGCTATTTGTTGCTTTTGAATCTTTGACATGTTTACTTTTAAATGTTTTGTTGGTTCCCAGTGCATTTGAATTTTCCTGATCTAAGAGATTGTAGCTAGCCAGAAGCCATACAGTTTAACTTTTCCTCCAGCTTCACAGCAGTTTTGATGAACTTTCTTGAAACTTGGTGTTAAAGTACTTAAAATTCCCCGCATCCCTGGGAAGCAATTATGCTTTGCTTTCCAGAATGCTGACATGCTTGCATTCCTTGCATGCCCTTGTGTATGGTTATGTGCTGATTGCTGATGATGCAGGTAGATGGAGATACTAGTACTAATGATACAGTGATTGCTTTGGCTAGCGGATTATCTGGATCAACCTACGTTTCTTCTTTTGACTGCTACGAGGCAATGCAACTTCAAGCAAGCCTTGATGCGGTAAGCTTGACTGCCATAAATTTGTCATTGATCTACTTGTATCAAACTATTCTATTTTTCATTCTTTGTAATATTTTATGTAACAGACCCATGAAATATTGTGATACCTAATTTTAGGGTTGGCATTTTGGCTGAACCCAACCAAACTTGGCTTGAAACATGAAAATGGACTTCAGGTTATTTGGTCCTGCCCAATGCAAACCTGATCAAATTTTGGGCTTAGGCTTGGGCTTCTTTTTTTTAAATTTTGAACCTTACAAAGCTTGGCCCAGCCCATTGCATGCATAGTTAATTTGTATCATCGCCTATGTTAATGTTCTTTCTCTTTGTTCATCGTTCTTTAAACATAACCTATTTTTTGATCAAGCATCAGCATCATACTCCAACTATGTTCAGCCAACTCTACTGCTGGTATATCTAACCTTTCCCATATGTAACTGTTTGCGTGGACTTTTTTGAAGGTTAGCATATGTTGTATTGTGGTATCCTGGCCTCTGATTGATTATTAGCCCTAAATATTGGTAATCTAGGTTCAACATTTTTGCTCTCAGGTTATGCAAGGCCTTGCCAAATCAATAGCTTGGGATGGAGAAGGAGCTACCTGCCTGATAGAGGTCTAATTCTATGTTAAAATGTCTTCTAATAATTAAGGAAACAAAAAATGATATCACATTCCCTTCCTCCAGTTAGGGGCACACATCTGAAGAAACAAAAGTTGCACTTGTATGACGTGTGACAAATACAAGATCAAGTTTTTGCTGTGTGCAGAAGCTAAATTGTATCTGTTCCACTTGATCCTTTATTACTCAAATTTGAAAATTGGAATGATTACCTAGCATATTGCGATAGGAACACAGTTAACCATTTAGAATTTGGCAGCTTTAACTAAATTGTACCTTATATTTAGGTTTCAGTGACGGGTGCAGAAAGTGAGGCTGCAGCAGGAAAGATAGCACTCTCAGTGGCATCTTCTTCACTTGTCAAGGCATGACACTAAACTTGAAATAGTTATCCATGCTTTGTCTAGCCTAGCCATGTCTAATTGACACGCGGATACTAGGCTGCGATATATGGAAGAGATCCAAACTGGGGACGTATTGCTGCTGCTGCTGGCTATGCTGGGATCAATTTCAAACAAAACAAACTTCGAATTAGGCTCGGAGATTTTTTACTGATGGATAATGGGCAACCACTTGCATTTGACAGGTGAGAGATCAACTTGCTTGGCTTAGCCTAGACATGTCCTCAAGTCCTCCCAGTTGCTCAGATGTCTGCCTGGTTTTCCTCGTTATGTTTCAACTAGTGATATATGAACCTTTTCAGGGCTGCTGCTAGCAACTATATGAGAAAGGCTGGTGAGGCTCATGGAACAGTTAATATTTATATATCTGTGGGTAAGCGTCAAGATGCCATAATATAAGACAAACACAAGGCAACTGTGCATTTATTTGGCTAGTATTTCCGCAGCCATGAATCTATAATTTGACAACCCCATAGCATTTTAATCCATGCAAGTCTTCATATTACACTGCCAATTCACTGCAAGAATTGTTCAATAGCTCCCCATTCAGGCTATGTTTCTCAATACTTCCAAACGATATTAACCGAAATTTGCTTGCATAAGCGGGAAGCTTGGAAGTTCTATTTGATTGATTTGAAATCATTTATGTTAGCTTACATTTGACACTGTAAAGTTGCTAATGAAAAAACATACTAAGAGTGACAATAATGACATTTGCACATTCTTTCCCATTCTCCTCTTCAATTTCGCTGAAATGAAATTTTGACACTTCTGTGAGTTAAGGGATGAGCTAACTAGCTGTCATTTGTTCCAACAGGTGACAGATCAGGGAGTGGACAAGCATGGGGCTGTGATTTAAGTTACGATTATGTCAAAATAAACGCAGAGTACACAACATAACGGAGCACACTGCATCTTTTTGGTTTTTCATTTCTTGTACCCTTACCAGAATAGATAATTTCAGACACCATAATTCTACCTGGCTTTCATAAGATTGTCAGGATCGGTACTTTCCAGGTGTTTATCTGAAATTTCATTCACATCTACGAACAGGGAAATGTAAGCACAGGTGGATCCTTTTAACATATGAAATGGGCAGAATTCCTGTTTACAGTCAGACGTCTAAGTCAAGTTCATAGCCTAGTGGAGTGTCAACAAAAGGGCACAAGAAGGAAGTGTCCTCCAGTATTTATTTATTCACACAGCTTCAGAGCACGGTGCAACTATAGTGAAGATGCAAGTTCACAGTGCCTGCATAACTTTAGTGAAACTTTGTGATTGCTTCAGGAAGCTACTCCTGCCACAATCCGGGCCGCTGATGCCAAAATCATCTTCTGCATTATCCGTTGTCCGGTGAGACTTATCTTTCCACCAAGTTTGTTTGCAATATTGCTTGTCTTGACCGTTAAAACCACCCCCTCGTGAAGAGTCACCCTTTTGGCCTTTCTTGCTGTTTTTCTTGTAGCTGCTGTTGTTATCTTTATCCCTATCCATTTTCGATTTCTTCTGCTTGCTTTTTACCGTGTGATATTGAGAATAGGATCAAGCAATTGAGGTGCCCAAGTTACACTCAAATTCCAAGGATTTAGTACCCGTTTGTTACCTTTCATGGCTGAAAGGAGCTGCAAAAGGAGCACATCCACAAACTCCATTAGCTCAAAAGGCCTATTAAATTTGGGAGTATAGAAAATGCCATTTTTCTTATTTCTATTCATGATACTTTCCTTCTTTGGTTACTATAAAGTAAACTTTTTATGAGGAACTGCGGTTTTATACGTCCTGGAACTGCATGTCGAAGTGTTGTACTATGGATTCCTCAGAGAACAGTAGCTGCAATGACAATTCGGGATCAGTATCATCGTGAACCAATCTTTAAGGGGTAGCTGGGGATGTTGCGGACTTATTTGATCACAAGTTCAGGGCCAAGCTCTTTGAATCATTCCTCTCCATCGCTGCTGTTATCTCTATCAGAATCTTATGGATCTGGAAAATCTTGCACCTTAACCAACTTACGAAAGTCACTATCTAGTTCATACACCAGAACATCGCCTCACGTCCATCGATCATAAAAGTTGCAACAAAAATCTGACCAGAGAAATTGCGCATAAAAAAGTTGGATCGTAAGTGTTCTATCAGCTTCACCCATTGCACGTAAATGTTCTATCAGCTCCACAGTTGAGTCGCAGCGAGAGAGGAGGAGAAAGATATATAAAAGGAGATCATTCAAAAAAACATATCAAGTTATGAGTTTAGAGTCTGAGACTTGCGAGATCATCGAGCAACAGAGAGGACGAAAAGAAAAGAATTGCTAGTAGATTAACCGTGTTCAGACTATAGTACGGAAAGATATTATCTTAAGCATCTAAACTTTCAGCAGTCTTAGTTAGCTTAATGACAAGTTCATCAATATATCTGCTTCAAAAGTAAGTATGCATAATGTAGCCATTCTAGGCATCAAGAGTGGTAGCAGCTTCACAGGTAAGGCCGTAAGATTGGGTAAAACCCCACAGCTTGATTGTGCAAAACCTTGTAGTTCATCCAGAATCTGATCACCATTTTTGCATATTACATATTCCCCTTACTTTGGGAGTTGGAGCCAATATCTTCGTAGCTTGCAGTTAGTATGGACTCCAAAAGTGTGAGAAACAGAACAAAAATACTAACATTAACACAAACCATCAATAATAATAACAACAATAACAATAATATTTAAGTAAAAGTTTCGCTATACAAAGGGTTTGAGGAAATTCAAAAATACATAGCTTTATCTTTAATTAATAGATAAGTTGTTTATGATAGACTCACATAAAGAAGAAAAAAAATATGTATATATATACGCTAAATAAATAAATAACTAATATACAAATATAAAATAGAATAAAAATTAAAAATTATACATAATAAAATAATAAAGTAATAATTATAAAAATACGCATAAATATATAATGAATCAATGAATATAAATAAACATGTGCAAATAGAAATATAAAAATAAGTAATAAATAAATAATAAAATAAATTAGAATAAGGTAACGAATAAAAATAAATAATATACAAATTAAAAAAGACAAGTAAATAAGTAAATCAAACAAGTCGTTACAAGAAAACATCTCATCTAAGTAAGTCGTTACAAGAAAACATCAACATCAACCGAAAACAAAAAATGCCTTACAAAGTATGCGAGTAGAAATAAAAACCATGCATGTTGAGAATAAGTATAACCAACTAGTTATGTGCTAAGTAAAATAAAAGAGAAAATGACAAACATGGTTTGAGTAATTTTAGAAACAATTTGAAGACTTCATCTAGAAGCTCGTGTTAAATGATCAATGCAATTAACATAAAATGCCTCATTTTATATTCAGACATCATGCACTTCTTTGAAAGCAACCTTTCTATCAATTAGGAAAAAAACCGTGTATTATTGAATCTTCTCAGATCTGACGTATTAATAAGACTTTTATTAAATTGTTGTTGTTGTTGTATATCAAGCACTCCTTTATAACGAATATGTCACGGATAACATGAAACAGCCTTTCTACTAATTAGGAGTAAAGTTGCGTACCATCGGATCTCTCCAAATCCCGCGATTCAACAGAACTTCAACTGGGTAATGACGAAGATGATGTCATGGATAACAAACATCTATACAAATCATACAAGGAAACAGACACGTTCATTTGGCATGGCTCATCCTAAGAGCCTCAGCTAGCAAAGCAGGATTTCATATTTGCAAGACAATGTTCTCGCCATTTTATACCTAAGTACATATTTATCAACATCTACACCAGTAAGCGTGAAACCTGCCCTGGTCAAAAGATTGTCCGCATCACAGACCTGAAAAATAAAATAAAATTTGTTTATCATGGTCTACTTTGAACCGAATTACCTAAAGTTAAGTGAAACCACACCCCAGGTGATCAGCATAAGAGACGACTAATTCCCCTTTCACGCTCTAGTTGAGCCAAAGTGCTTGATATTATCAGCTCCCTAATTACAACAAAGCAGCAGCAAAATAAATTAATGTGCTTATACCATAGAACTACAGAACTTGAAATAAGGAAGAAAAGAAGAAAAAAAAAAGGGAAAACTGTAGAAAAAAGAGCAACAAAATTAAACAACTTTAAGGTTTCTCCCCCAAGAATGGCTGCTAGAAATAGCCCGTCTGGCTTCAATGCTAGTTTACACTGCCATTAATTCAGTAAAAGAATGTCATTTGAATAATAGCCTTAGAATGAGACAGAAAGTAAGAAGTTAAAAATTAGTAGTTTGATTCCCTTCACTAAATTCTGTCATACACACTATCATATTTGACTCGGATGCTCAAAGAAGTGGATCCCTGTACCATGGCTCCTGGTAAATCATTTATCCAATGGAGTCCCAGGCAACTAATTGCTAGATCTAGAGAACTTCAAATACATATATACAATCTTAGCAACTTAGATTAAAAATTAACAGTAACTAAACCTCATAAGAATTAAATGAAGTAATAGGCAAACCTATCTTTTACGGGGGCAGAAACTCTTGGTCACCAACCACAAAGGATGTCTCCATACTGTTGTTCATATTTTGATAAGCATGCCTACATTTGTTAATCATGTCCATCATCATGAGCTTTTCAATGGATCCTGAGAATGATGTTATATAGCATTAGCTCCAGAAAATGCACAGCAGAAACAAAAAAAATACTCTGTGGAATGGTTATTGACTAACAAATGTCATTAGTGTATATATACAAACGTTTGAGAGAGTGAGCATAAGTAACAGAAATGTTGCAAAGAAAGAAACCGATGATTGAAAGTTGCAGACATTATGGATTTTAGCACTTGGGCTAGTGGCTGAAGGAAGAAGATCTAACAAAAAATCCACGTAATCTCCAAAAGAATATAGTTTTTTTCTTTTTATTAAAAAATATAGCTTTCCATGTGTAATTTGCATTGAGTTGCCTTTGAAGAAAAACAAAGCATTGATTGGGGCACTCCACTCTAGCACCTTGAATCTCACACTAGGCAATATCCCAAACACCTGAATCACACAGAGTCACTTACAGTTGCTCAATATCTTCATATTTCAACAATCTTTGTTCCTTTATAGGAATGTAATTTTGACATAATTCAAAATTTGAAAGGTTGGTTACAACTCCTCAGTTTTCAATAAACCTCAATGTAATGCAGAATCCTAAATGTCAAATCAGATTCTCGCAAAAGGAAAAGAAAAAAAGAAGATCACAGGTCCCTATTTTTAGCAGTTTCCACCATCTCTCTTTACAGTCGTAACAGATGAATCATAAATAGGAAACTTGTTCAACTCTCCACGAACCTAGAAGCCTCCACATCAAAGGACAAAATGAAAACTTTAAGTAAGTTCTAAACGAAAGAGAAGCTAACTACCTCCAAGCGGTCCATCAAGTTCTCAGCAACAGCATCCATCAATGGATCCTTGGAATTCATCAACCGCTCTTAGGGCAGACACGCCAAAACTCACAAGGCCAAGTGCCAAATATCCGAGTACATACACTACAAATAAATTCTCTTGATTCATTTATATTGAGTTATTCAACCAAACCGAAAAAAGAAAATGAAAGCAACTTGGCATTAACTAGTGAGAATATTAGGAAACGAAAGTTTGGTTTTACTTGTTTTCGCTTGAGATGGTGGTCGAAGACCATAACCCTCGAATTTTGCAACCCATCTCCGCCGCTGCCACCGTCTTCGGTACAACAAGAGCTGCGAGCTGCATTCAAATGGAAGTGTGGGGTTTGATACCGTTACGTACCGGATCAAGACTGGTACAAAAAAATGAGCCGGTTATATCGAATTTAAATATTGGTTGGTATTGACTCGTTTTGGATGGTACTAGCCAGTATTTAAAATACCAGCTAAATATCGAAAATTTAAAAAAATATAGGAACTTTTATGTAAAATTTTCAAAAAAATTAAACTCTTCCTCTCTCCCTTCCGCCTCTCCTTCTCTCCTCTTTTTTTTTAAATTTTTAATTAGTTATTTTATTTATTTTAACTTTTATAATTATTGTGAATTTTTAATTTTTGTTTTTAA
>JANKOD010000005.1:33361387-33383747 GCA_026284645.1 Erythroxylum acuminatum | reverse complement strand
CAGTATTCTTTCACACTTAGCCTCTTCAGGCTATCTGCACTACTTTCAACTGAAAGGTGTTTCGAGCTTTGTTACAGAAAAAAATAGCTCTAGATTTTTTGCACAATAATCTCTCTCAAGATTTGTTAATAGTTGCTAACTTCAGTAACTTCTGCAATCTTCGACTCCGACTCATATTTATAGCCTTTGTCTTCAACTGCTTCTTGATAACTTCTTCTTGATTATTTAAAGAAACGGTTATTCAGTTGAGTTCTGTAACTAACTCAGACTGATGCGTCTAGTGATTCTTGCGTCTGCTTTCTTTCGTCTGCTTTTTACTTAACTTCCGTCTGCTTTTTTTTTACTTTTAGCTTCCGTCTGCTTTTCACTTTTAGCTTCTGTCTGCTTTTTGCTTTGGCTTCCGTCTGCTTTTTCACTTTGCTTCCGTCTGCTTCTTCCTTCCGCCTACTTTTGTATTTGGCTTCCGTCTGTTTTTCTTTCGTCTGGTTTTCTATCTAGCTTCCGTCTGCTTTTTAATTAGCTTCCTTATTTGTTCTTCATCAAAATTATTAATCGTAAAGTCATTTTGACTTAACACTTCTAGCCAATGTTGATTTTTCCTCTCACCCACCCTATTCTGTTTGGTATATCCATACAAGTAGTTTGATTAATAATGCCTTTTGCTTTCAAATAATGTTACAATTCAAAGCTCCGATATTCTCCACCGTTATCACAGTGAAGAACTCGAACCTATGCATTGTAATGAGTTTGAATGATCTTATGAAAATTTTGAAATAATAAATTCACTTCACTCTTGGATTTCATTAACCAAAATCAAATCATCCTCATACAATCATTAATAAAAGTAACAAACCAACGAGACCTACCCAAAAGTTGGAATTTTGGATGGACCCTATACATCGAGTGAATAACCATAAAGGGAAAGGGGCTTTTATTTGACACTGATGGCAATAAATTTCGATGACATTTTGCAAGTTCACAAACATCACGACGGAAACTAGAGACATCAAATTTTTCAAACAAACCAGGAAAGATACCTAAAAAATGTATGCCCCAAACGTCGATGCCACAGTCAGTGTTTAGCTTTATTTTTTCTACCTTTAAATCATCCACGACAAAAACTTGATGCAGCTTGTCTGAACTCCTTGACGTGAAGTCCAAATAATACAACTTACCTCTTTTAATACCACAACCAATCGTCTGCTTTGTTTGGATGTCCTTAAAGAGACACAAGTTAGGCTAACAAATTACAATACGACTATGAACGACCAACACATAACCTAAATTTAGAGTATTAGTGAGACTTAAAGACCCTTCCCCAACCTATATAGAATCAAAGGTCATATGATTTGTAGCATCAAAATCAATTATCCATGTACTATTAGAAACAGATGTAGAAACATTAGAAATCTTACCACCATTGTCTGTAGTTGCTATTAATATTGAAGTTTTCTCAACAGCATCAACGTTAGTTTTGAGCTCAGCAATAGCAACAGTTTGAGTCTTCTTGAAATTATTCTTTCGGGGTGCTCGATTATGGTCCCACTAATTTGGATATCTTATAAGTTCATAACAACAATCTTTAGTATGTCTATTTTGGTTGTAATGAGTGCATTTATAATTTTATATGTAGACATTTCACTACCAATTGTTGTCTTTGATTTGTTTCTAACCACCATAGCAGCAGCTTCAAAGTTTCTAGATTTTCCTTTCAACGTTTCATAGTGTATTGCCTCTCGCCGAATCAATGCATAACATTCTTCCATAGTCAGAATTGATTCCTTCCTTAGAATCTTTCCACGAATTTGTTCAAAAACATCATCTAAACCTATGAATATATTCACTTTTATTTGTTCAATCGACTTTTGGTACGCTTCAACATCTTTAGGATCCTTCATGACAAATTTACCCTGTGATCCAGTTATTAAAGGACTTTGGTTAACTCTCCATAGTATCCAAAGAAAGGTCTTCTACTTTGTTTTGCATTAAACACCTTTTGGTTCACGGTAAAAAAACTGCAATTAATCACTTCCATCATGGAAGGCTTTTACTAGTGCACTCCAGATTTCACACGCTATGGGTAATTGTAAGTATCACTTCATAATCTTTGGACTAATAGACATCAGCAACCATCTTTTAACTTTTTGATTTTCATCATACCACTTCATTACGCATCTTTAGATCTTATAGGTGACTTTGTTTTGTCACGAATATAAGAGAGTTTCCCCCTTTCAGCAATATGCATCTACATCAGTTATGACCAAACATTATAATTTGATTAAGAAAGAATAATGTCTGTATTTAAAAAACTTCTTCATATTGAACAACAATAGGAACATATTTTGATTCAAATGATTCACTTTATTTTTCACTCATTTTCAAAGGTTTTGTAAGCTCTGGTACCAACTTGAAAGATGAGAAGAAGAAGAAAGAAAGTACTTTTATTCTCGTTCCTTTCTATTAGTTATGATGTACAATAAGGGAAGAAATCTCAACAATTAATCATACTCTAAAAATTAGGAGTCTAAGAATATATTTATAATTGTACAATCCCAATAATTATGGAGAAAAAATCTCAATTGTTTGTTATACTAATCCATTAATTAATTCTATGAGACTAGACACTGGAGACTGGTTTTGTGTTTTACTTATTCTTTGTCTCCATTTAGGTCTTCTTCACAAAAGTAAGAAGATTCAGAGAGAAAACTAAATTTGTAGTATTGCAAATTAAATATATTTTTCTAGATATTTATCCCTCATTTATATATGTATACATGTATGTGTGTGTCTATTTATATATATAGCATTTGAAATGCCGAATTATCAACAATTTTGCTTGATGTTGAAGTAAATCAGGAAATCGTCGCGATTTGATGGAATCGAAGTTGTTTAGTTTGGTTGGACCTAAGGTTTTTAATAAAAAGAAATGATTTATAATATAATGGAATGTAAATGGATGTAATATTAAAAAATTGTTGTTTGAGAGGGATAAAAGGATTCATAATATAATATAGTGAAATGTTGTTTGAAAGAAGGTTTATAATGTAATATAGTGAAAAGTTGTTTTATCATTTTACATTCTATCCTAAACCTCTCAAATCGAAGATTTCTCATTTTTACTGTTTAGGTAGAATGAGATGTAATATGAAACTCTCATCTTTTATCTCATTCCATTTCATTCCATTATAAACTCTTTTCTCAAACGCTTAAATAATATTACATTTAATTTCATCCCATTAATAAAGTCTCAACCAAATATGTCCTTAATATAAACTTTAATATTTATAAAAAAACATATTTAAAATATAAAATTATATCATTTACTAGGATTGATGTGACACTTAAGTTAAAGGTCGACCAATCTCACTTAACATCCTAAGAACTACCCCACAGTCCACCCCCCAAAAGCCAATCAATTTGAAAATTATAGGATTGAAAGCCTAATTCCCCAATTGGCTTCTAACTATCCACTCGTGTGGAGGAACCATTCCCTCAGTATGGACGTGATCATCATAACATCGGTTAACATCCCCATTTTCATTAGGTCACCAGCTCGGCCTATTATTGCATTTCCCATGACCGATTAACAATATTCACATGAAATGATGATTACAATAATTAAGAAGTCAAATTGATTAAGTCAATTTAATTATGAAAATATTCATTTCACTAATTTTTGTTATTAACATTAATTCTAAAATATTTAATAAATTAATTTTGTAGTTGGATTTATTTTTTAATAGTTCTTGACGTTAAAATTAATTAGCTTATCAATTAAACCGACCGATTTTTATAAATGAATTAATTAATTTTTATTTAACAAATTTTTATTTAAATTTTAAATTTTTGATTGATAATAATAGTTTTCTTTTTAATTCTATTATAAATTATTTAATTTTATGATAATTTAATATTAATTAAACTTTTAAACTTTAAAATTTTTATTTTATCAATTTTATTTTTAAACTATTGGATGATTGTTATACCAATTTGGCTTCATGAGATGTTTGTATGTTTGCTAGCTGTGTTACTCCACATCGTTCTCAAACTTTAGGAAGTTTCCAAGCAACAGAAGAAGTACATCTTTAAATTTCAGTGTTGGGAATTGAACCTTCTTGTCCTTTGATATCAGTAGCGATGTAAGCTTGTTAGGATGTTCCCGTGACATCGTGGGCTCCTTAAACTTTTAAAAAATATCATTAGCGCTCGTTAGCGAACTATGGCGGGACTTCGTGATTCTGAAATAATATGATTTTACAAAACATTAAATAAGCTAAAATTAATGCTCTCCTAAACTCCTCCATGTGGAAAGGTGGCAAAAGGTAATCGTTATTTGCTGTGGTTACCACCTGACTGTATAGAATTAAAATGCTGAAAATTCGAGCCTCCTGACATCGAGAAAAGCTGGGAAAAATAATCTAAAATGATTGTACTGATACCCTCTTTATTCGAAACCTGTTGTCCATTATCATCACTGAAGACGCTAATATGCATCCGGATAAGGCGCCAGGACCGGATGGGATGAATTCGGCATTTTTTTAAAAATGTTGGAATATTTTGGGGACGGACGTGATTAATAATTGCCGCCATTGGATGGACACGAAGGAATTCCCGAACACCCTAAACGACGCTACAATCGTTTTGATCCCCAAAAAAGACAATCCAAGCTGCATGAAGGATTTTCGTCCAATCACTTTATGCAATGTTCTATACAAGCTCATAGCCAAAGTAATTGCAAACCAACTTAAAACCATCCTACCTAGAATTATTTCTCCAATGCAATCGACATTCGTCCCTGGGCGACTCATCACTGATAACATTATGGTGGCTTTTGAGATTATACACTACATGAGGAATAAAGGCAAAGGAAAAATTGGTGAAGCAGCTCTTAAGATCGACATTAGCAAAGCATATGATAGAGTGGATTGGGATTATTTACGTTTTATCTTGCTAAAGCTGGGTTTTGATAGAAATTGGGTGGAACTTGTTATGGTGTGTGTTACCACTGTTCGGTATTCAGTAGCACTCAATGGTTCTGAAATTGGTCCTATTATACCTAAGCATGGGCTGAGACAGGGAGACCCGCTTTCCCCATATCTATTCATCCTATGTGCAGAAGGTTTATCAGCTTTGCTACGAAGAAGTGAGGGGCGGGGGGATATTCATGGTGCCAGAATCTGTCCAGGGAGTCCTAGCGTCTCGCATCTATTTTTTGCTGACGACAGTTTTCTGTTTTTTAGGGCAACTGCGCGGGAAGGACAAAATATAAAAAGAATTCTTGCCCTATATGAAGCAGCGTCGGGACAGACGATCAACTATCAAAAGTCAGGTATCATGTTCAGCTCCAATACTAAACAAGATGATAGGACTGCGGTTGAGTCTATCCTGGGCGTAAACACCCCTCTTGATCATGGAAGGTATTTAGAGCTACCATCGTTAATTGGGAGACAGAAAAAGCAGGTATTTTCTTTTATCAAAGATCGTCTCAATAAGCACATCATGAGCTGGAAGAATAAATTGTTATCCAGACCAGGAAAGGAGGTGGTCCTCAAGACTGTTGCCCAAGCATTGCCTGTTTACTGCATGAGCGTTTTTCTCCTCCCCCGGGGTACTTGCGAAGAGCTTCAAAAATTGATGACTTCTTTCTGGTGGGGATCGGGCAAGACTAACCGGAGGACTATACATTGGGCAAGCTGGGAACGGCTCTGCGTACCGAAAAAATTTGGGGGCATGGGATTTCGGGATCTCCATTGCTTCAATCTTGCCATGCTATGCAAACAGGCCTGGAGATTTATCGCCTATCCAGATTCGCTTCCGAGTAGAGTTTTTAAAGCAAGATATTTTCCTAATGACAGTTTTCTGGAAGCAAAGGATAGGGCCAATGCGAGTTTCATTTGGGGTAGCATTATTGCCGCACAAGATATATTGCGTTATGGGGTTCGATGGGGGGTGGGTGATGGAGCACTGATTAATGTTTTCAAGGATCCATGGATAAACGGGGATGGTAATTTTTTCATTTCTTCCCCCCAATCCAAGCTGTGAGTAACATGAAAGTGCGGGAGCTTTTTAATGAGTCAGGTACGGGGTGGGACGTTCAGCTGCTTGAAGATTTGCTTACGCCTTATGATGTCGGACGAGTTTTCAAAATCCCCATTTCGATGGCAAAACCCCCTGGTCAGTTGATTTGGCACTATAATAGGGATGGTGTGTATTCGGTTAAGTCAGGATATCATTTGTCTCTTATATTGCGCAACGATAATGCTAATTTTGCTGGGAAAAAATCATGGATTAGGTTGTGGAATCTGCCCATTCCTCCAAAAATAAAAGACTTTGCATGGCGTTGTTGTAGGGAGTTCGTTCCTTGTAAAGATCGGCTAAGAAGGAAGGGAGTTATGCTTTCTCCTGAATGTGACGTCTGTGGGAACGATGAAGACATGACCCATGTACTTTTTGAATGTTCTATTGCAAAGGAATGTTGGGCTTTAGCGAACGTTAATATTCAGAATATGGGGGTTGACGCTACGCTTGGCCACATCTTAGACAACATGCCTGAAACGTTATTAACACGTGTTTTATCAATAATCTGGAGCATTTGGTATCACCGCAACCCCAGAGTTTGGCAAGGTAAGATAGTGCCTTCCAACATGATTGTTTTATTTGCTGATAGTTTTATGAAGGACTGGCAGGCGGCTCGCAGGTGTTTTGAGAGCATTAGAGAACCAGAGAATGCTCCCGACTCCAGTATTGCAGGTTGGAGGCCACCACCGGAAGAGTTTCTAAAATGTAATGTGGATGCGTCTATTTTCAAAGATCAGAACGCGACGGGGTTTGCTGCTGTGCTTCGGGATGCAAGGGGAAGGTTTGTATATGCTCTTTCTGGGCATTATCCATCTTTATTTGATCCAGTCATAGCGGAATTAATGTCCATTCGGGAAGCACTGTCGTGGTTAAAGGATAAACAAATTGACCATGTTATTCTGGAATTGGATTGCTTGTTGGCGATTCAAGCTATTCAAACTTCTTCGATATGTTTTTCAGAGATCGGAATGTTGGTGTTTGATTGTCAAACGTTTAAGCGACAATTCTCTCATTTGTCCTTTCAATGGACACGTAGGTTTGCTAATAAGGCGGCTCATTCATTAGCAAGGGTAGCCTTATTCCATGCAAACTATCACAGATGGGACGCTAGTCCTACTTCTTTAGGTTCTATTTTATCGTTAGATCAATCTTTTTGTAATGTCACTGATAGAGAAAGGCCTGTAGGTTCTGGGTGTATGGGGCAAGCCTGTCGGCTTGGGTTAGATTTTTAGCTTTTCTTTGTCCTTGATGTTTTATGTTTTTCCTAAAAAAAAAAGAAGCTAAAATTTAGTTGAAATATAGTGAAAGGCCCGACATGAAATTCTCCGTACTGATTAACCTGTTCTAACCTTATTTTTAAGTGAAAGATTGTTATTTATCATTCCATAATATTTTGAGTCACCTAAGTTGAATTATTATACGAGAGAGTAAAAATAACGAGAATAAATCAATATTTAGTAAATTTAATGATGGCATACATGTTTAATTATAAATATTTATTTACTTATAATTAATTGTCATTGGTATTAACATAATGATAATGTATGGTATTATTTGTGCCTCTTTGGTTGAGCTTTTGGAAGGTGAATAAGTTTTTTTTCACTGCAAAAGCTGTTTTTAAAAAAATGAGTATTTGTTTTTCTTTATTCGCAAACTTCATGTGTGATTGCCTTTAATGGTTTAAATTTTACTTAATGGAGTGAATGAGTTAAAATTTAATTAGGTGCTTTGTAAATTGACTTGTGACTTTAGAGGATCAACATCTTGTTCTCACAAATACGAATAGTGAGGGAGAGAATTCATACCGCAAGGTATAAAAAATGTTTTAATAGATTAAGTCTGATATTTACGTGGATAATTATGGCAAACAATATTAAGGTAATTACAGTGCAGTAGGACTACGGGATCCAACCCTAAGGTTAATACTTTTTTTACCAACTTCGATGTACTCCAAATGATAGAGTAGGAACTGTCTCCAAAATTAAATAAAACAGATAAAAGCATAATAGACAAAATAAAAAGATATGTGCGTAAAATCCCTTCTTTTATAAGAAGATGCTGTCTTGTTTATGGTACAATTCATTCTGAACTTGCTGCTTCTTGAGGATACATCTTTTTAAATTAACTACAATGTTATAAAGGAAAAGTGAAATATTAATTAATTATTTAATAATTCTATTTAAGAAAAAGCAAGATTGAAGAAATAAGAGAGTCATTATATGGATCTAATCCTACAAGAAGCAAGCAATGATCTGAAAGTAAAAGCTAACAAATTTTAAAAGAATAAGTTGTATGCTAATGATACCCAGAAAAATCAAAAGAAATAAGCGGCAAGCAAATGTAAGTTTAGTAGGAAATTTAGATTTTGGCCGTGGCAACCAACAGATTGAATTAGCCATTAGTTGATTTTTTTAGCGATTAACTGACAATGAATTATATCAGCTGGTTTGATCAGTAGATAATATCGACTGTTTATTAAAGATATTTAGTAAAATTAGTTATTTATATTATATATTTATATATATAATAACTTATAAAGACATAAATTAAAAAAAGAATTATAAAGAAAAGAGTATTATAACTTAATATTTCTTTAAATATTCTCATAAAAATATATATTTTAAATATTATTTTTACTATATTTGAATTCAATACAAATTCATAAACTGGCCTGTTCAAAGCCTTTGCAAAATTATTATTTTTATTCAAGTTCAACCCAGATCCTAAAATTCAGACTTATCTTATTGACACAATAGAAAAAAAAATATTTATTTATTTCCAAGCCCATCTCACTCGGTTTGATTTGAGCGCCTTTCAATTTCACAAATTATTTAAATTTAAATTTTCTTACCAACTTGATATTTTATAGTTTATACAGCTTTGGATGCGACTCCATCATGTTGGCTCCCACATCTAACCGAATTTCCTCTCTCATTGGTCCATTACCCTCTACACGGATCGCCAACATGTCACTCCTTGTACATCGTTGCCGCAATGCCATCCAACGGTCCAAATCCAACGACCTCTAAAATTCCTCGCATATATATGCATCGACCCCCATCCACCTCCTGCATCTGAGTCCGATCTCTCTACCCTTTACTGTTTGTTTATCGAGGAAGAGAAATAGCGTAGTACCTTAGTAGTTGTTTGATTTTGTTTTCTTGTCTCTGAGGCATGGACGCCGCAACAAAGGTGAAGAAAGGAGCGGGAGGGAGGAAAGGAGGAGGTCCAAAGAAGAAGCCAGTTTCCCGGTCGGTTAAAGCTGGTCTACAGTTCCCTGTTGGTCGGATCGGTCGGTACTTGAAGAAAGGCCGTTACTCGCAGCGTGTCGGAACCGGAGCTCCGGTCTACCTCGCTGCCGTACTCGAGTATTTGGCTGCTGAGGTAACTAGTTACACAAGATTGCTAATTTGGGGTTTCGGGGTTTTATCATTTCAGCGTTATTTGATTTTTAGGGTTGTGCTAATTTCTCGAAGGTACTTTACCATGTTGTCTTGATCATGGGACGTAAATTTGATAGTTATGTGGTCTATGTAATGGATTAGATCCAAAGTTCCCATCCTTTTGCTTGACTAAATTAAATGATTTATATGCAATAGTAGTATTGTTAAAGTTGGATGGTTGTAAAGTCTTTTGTATATGCTTCTTCTTTGAGAGCTGAAAGTTCCAGGTCATGTTTTACCTCTCATAGTCTGCAATTGTTAATGCAACCCTATATCTGCAATTTAAAACCTGGGATTCAAGTTTGTTGGGAAGTTCTGAAAACTATGGATCTACTGTTAAGGACAATGGAAGCAGTGGGTTTACTGTATGATTGATACTGTTCTTTACTTGATTGCCATATGCATGATGTAATGTTTTGGTTTGTTGTAGGTTTTGGAGTTGGCTGGAAATGCAGCAAGGGACAACAAGAAGAATAGGATAATTCCGAGGCATGTGCTTTTGGCTGTGAGGAATGATGAAGAACTTGGGAAGTTACTTGCTGGTGTGACCATTGCTCATGGTGGAGTCTTACCCAACATCAATCCTGTGCTCCTTCCTAAGAAATCGGAGAAGGCTGGTTCAGAGCCAAAGTCACCATCCAAGGCCACTAAATCCCCTAAGAAGGCTTAGTCTCTCTAGTTATTGTTGTCGGTGGTTGCCCCTGTGTATGAATTGTGTAATTTCTCATGTCATTTGGGTTGTAGGAGAGAATTTAGGGTATGACTTTTGTACTTAATTTTCTATGTTCTTAACTTGGAAGACCTGTCAATTCCAGAGAATGGAACAACACCTGATGTTTTAACTGCTATTTTGTTAGTCAATTCGAAGATGTTTTAACTTCTCTTTGCTGTTGAAAATGGAAAAGGTTCAGCTATTCTTATGCATTAAGTTCGTAAACCCCTAAAAATCTAGGAAGATGTAAGATTTGGGATCTTAGAGAGTTTATGAACATATTTTTGGGTTCCTACAACCCTCTACAAATTTCAATTTCCTAATGGCTTACTTAAAAATGTTGCATATAGTTGCTTCAGTTCACTTGCATATTTGAAAGATTGGTTTGCTTGGTTAAATTGAGAGAATAGTAATAAGAATTATAATAGATATGGTGAGGGATAGAAAAATATAGTTTCTATTTTTTATTATACTGAATTGTTTTAAAAAGGGTATGAAAATATTGTTAATTTAATTATAATAGATTATCAAACTTATACATGGTCTTTACCTTGGGCGTACATGCTCTTCTCATGCAGGGATGAATGCAAAGACATCTGAGGAACATTACGAAGACTAAGCGGCTGTCTATCTATGATCTCAAAACAAATGTGGGTATGATTTGTTTGTTGCTATAACTTTTACCAAAATAAGTTGAATATAATACCCTTACAAAGGGTGCTTCCAACTACTTGAGGTTCTGGGTTGATATGTAATGAACTACAAGTGTAAGAAAAAAGTGAAAATGTTCATAACTAGAATTGTTTTTCCTTTATGTCTAATATTCATTACAGCGAGAGCAACATACAACACGGTGGGATTATCGTCATCATCATGTAATTGCCATAAGCAAATACTAAATCCGTATAGAGATGTACTATAAGCACGCATTTGGAACACGAATATGTCTGTAAATCAACAAAAAGAGAAGCCGCATATATGGCAGAGCATCTTATATATAGGAGGATTCAAGAAGATTGTGGTTCTCACGTATATGCCAGAGTTTCTACCGCCTTAAGCTCTCAATAACGTAGTCTGCGTACAGATCCCTTCAGATAGCGCAAAGGTCAAAGAAAATAGATTAGAAACTAATCCTCACAAGATCAAGGATATTGATTTAGAAGTCGGGAAGAAGAAACATAAGAAGAAATATAGAAAAGAAAACACAACTGGAAAAATGTTCAGTGAAGTATGACAAAATGCAGAAAGTCTTGTGAAAGGAAAAGCTGAGCTTTAAGTTGCCCACAAGCAAAAACCAACAGAACCAAGTCAGGGAGGCACAACACTTACATTGAATGTTGGATTGCTTTGTATGCATCAGTGGCTGGCAGAAAATCATTTACAGCAACTTCCTTATTCTCATTTTTCTTGTCTGTTTGCATCATTAAGGAAGAGCAATGTATAAATTGAACTTAAGAAGGTTCTACTATTTTGGTGGTGTATTCTTAAAATTCATTCTTCTTACATATAATAGTTGCTAACAATATAAAGTACTAAAAAGGATACAATCCTCAAAGAAGCGACGGATCTCAGCAAGACGATGTGGTGGCAGTTCCTTGATGTCATTGAAATGGCGGTACTCAGGATCATCAGCACATACAGCAATTATCTTGTCATCAGTCTCACCCTAATTTGCGAATGCTAACAAGTTAATTGAGAAAGACTATAAAGATGGATTATTTATTCAGTCTGGACCAAGTACCTGATCAATCATTGGCATAACTCCTATAGCTTTAGCCCGAAGAAAACACCCCGGAAGAACTGGTTCCTGCATATATAAGTGGTTCCCAAAACATCGAAAACAGGCATGTATTTCCACCGCAAAATGAATAAGAAAGAAACACAGTTGATCGTCATTTAGTTATGCCCTAATTGCAATCATCAATTAGAAATGGATTCTTCCCAAAGCTTCAGACCAGCACAGGGACTTCACACCAAATTCTTCCAAGCAAGCATATATGCATGATCAACAACAAGAACAGTGATATACCTGCATGATAATCAAGACATCCATCGGATCATTATCCTCACAAAGAGTACGAGGAATGAAGCCATAATTGTGGGGGTACACGACTGAAGAGTAAAGCACACGGTCAACCTGCATATGCAACAATTTATTATCTTAGACAGGCAATTAAAAGGCCAAAAGAAATGAGCAAAGCGACAACTAGTACCTTAATGAGTCCAGTTTTTTTGTCAAGTTCATACTTCACCTTGCTACCTTTCCCTATTTCAATTACCTGCATAAATAAGCCATGCATGATCATGAGTGCAAAATGTGCCATGTAATTTAGGTTAATGTGTCAAAATATTTTGGTGTGCAAGTAGTCGAGATTTCCAATTTCAACAGCATGCAAATGTTGAGCTTTTATGTATTTTATGCTCTCAAAAAGAACCATTTTTGGCTCACAAACGTAGTTCAAATGAACCAGGATTCTGCTTGCTTGAATATTACTATCAAAATGATAATAAATCAAACAATCAAAGGAATGGAATGGACTAGTGACTTGCGCTGCTTCTATGGTTTCCAATAAACAAGCGAAATACAGCAAACTCAAAATGAAAAACTCATTGAAGTTTTCTTGTTAAATTTGTTCAAGAAGCCATGAAATTTGAAACTAACCATAAACAATAATCTGTTTTCAGCATTTAAGCGAGGGTTATATCAGACTCATGATTGCATTCCTAAATAATCAAAGGAGTTGCCGTTGCTATCATTTAAGACGACTCTTCGTAGCATGTAGAACTAGGCGCAGAACGAGTCCAGAATTAAAGCTACACTAAAAATGAGAATTAAGGAATCTATTCTTACACAGTTGAATATCTTTGGAGCTCCAGATCCTGCATTTGAACCAAAAAAGAAGGCATATAAAGCATGCTATTTCCTCAAAATGCATAGCCATGAAGAACTAGTTGGTATACTGTTATACCTAGCTCGAGATCATGCCAGGAGTGTGCAGAAACAGACCTCCTAGTCATGGATGAAAGAATCCTTTCATTCAGAGGTGGATGTGACGACTGCTTAGCTAGGATATACTTGATTGAAGGGTCAACAGGGGGAGCCATACCTGCCAGTTAAACACAGGCAACAACAGTATATAAATAACCACAGTTGGGCTAATCATGAACTACAAATTTACGTGAAATAACTTTATAAATACTGTAGTAATTGTCGAGCCAAAATTCTCAATAAACCCATTCTAGCTTCCATCGAAGCTAAGTTTGATAGATAGACACGTAAAAGTGAAACTCGTGTTCATAAATCCATCATCTTACTATTCTTAACCAACACTATCCACTCTGAACATGACCTGCCTCGTATAAGCAAATATTGCAGAGTCAGCTAAATAAGGAAGCCACCTTGGTTTATATCATTCTATTTCTCACTCATATATGAAAAAATTTCATAAATCTCTATTATATACAGACATTTCCAGGTTCATATAACCAGTTCCATGGAAATGTACGTCTTATACTATACAAACCATAGATCCACCAAAAACAAGCATACAGAACCGAGAAAACAATACCAGAACCAAAAACCGCTATAGAAACCGCTTAGTAGAGTCTACACATTCAACAAATACATAAACAGAGATAAAGAGAGAGATTTAGAAACTTACATGCAACAATCACACTACAGGTTCCAATCTCTGTAACAGAGGTTATCGCAAACTGAAACCAAACAGTAACCGAACGAAACCGCAGAGATCCCTTGAGAAAAGAAAAGGAGAGAAGACGAGAGAATATTCGAGAATGGGAGAGTAATAGCGAAGGGTTTGGTCGTAGTGACGAGAGGCGGTGTTGTGTTTGGGATGCGCAAACAACGCAGAGACCGCGCGTTCCCGCTTACTTTCCTCTCTCGGTCTCTCCGCAGTTAAAGTTAACACAAAAAATGGCGAAACGAAGATTAAATTCCGCGAAAATACTTAAAAAGCCTTAACGATAACACGTGTCACGTTCCGTTTATCCAGGTGGGACCCGTTCTAGACAGAGAGAGGAGTTCCTGACGTTCTACGTGGATGCTTTTATGAATATCATTAGATGCTCTCATGTTTAGCAGAAACCACTGCAATTAGGTATAACAATGCCCGGGCTGAGCTTGGGCCTAGCTGATGGGGCTTAAGTCTGGGCCCGATGGTTGATAGGGCCCCAAATAATAGACCCAAGATTTAGTTTTGATTATCTCGTAACAAAGATTTAACCAGAAACTAATATAATTAAATCTTAAAATGTAAAATATTATAATGTAAATTGATACTATAATCATTTTAAATATTTGTAAAATTTTAAGATTAACATTTTTAAAATTTTTCAAATTTATATAAAATATATTAATTTATAAAATATTCATAAAATTTAAATAAGTATTTGACAAAATTAAATTTTAATTGTAAGATCGGAATAAATATTTTATTAGAAAAATATAATAATAATTTATTATTAGACTAAAGTTATTTGTGAATCTCTTTAAGTTTTTTAATAATATAAATAATTCTTTATCATAATCCTATAATAATTATCTTATTTATAAAAATTATATTAAATACTTATTTAAAATTTATAAACTTTTAAACAAATTACGATTCAAAAGAATAGATGTGAAAGCAAATTCACATTAAATCATATGTTTCAGTTACTCTGTTCCAACTTTGTTTCATTAAATCTCATCCATATATTTATGTAAGGCCTACGCAAAGATCAGATCTTCTGTTCCGATTATAGTGTTCCTATCGTGTTCTCATCCACACATAAATTAGCTCATAGAGCTAGTACTTTTTGGGTTTGATTCAATATATTAATCTAATATCAAATTTTCTTAAATTCTTATTTTCAAATATTTAAAATTAATGACGTAATTCACTTAAAATTTTGTGTTATCACAATTTATAATTGTAATTCCACAATTACTATTCTTATTAATAGTATTTAACTTGCTTTCAACCAAAAAAATCATTAGAAATACTTTATTTTCTTAAAAATAATAAATCACGCGTTTACTATTTGTATTTAATGTAATGATTTATAATTATAATATTACGTTTAACGTATAATTAAAAAACTTTATAGAATAAAGATTGTGATTATTGTTTATGTTGTAAAATTAAGTCCTCATATGATGTCATTACTTCTTGTTATGGATTTCAATTTTAACCAAGTCCGGGTTGACTGGGTTACAGGTTAAAATGATTCAGCCCGATCGAAAGTTGACCCGATCTGACCCATTGACATCCTCACCTGTTGCCAATATTCGAATTTCCAATCCCATTAACGAAAGGAATGTATTGGTGTAATTTTTTTTATAAATAATAATTTATAAAGTTAATACTTTAATCACAATAATTTATTTCATTGGTGATGATTATCATATCGTTGTTGTTCAAGATTTAAATAACCCATGCAGAGTCCAGGAACACGATTCTCATAAGTTTCGAGAGAGAGAAATATCTCCGGACCAAGAAACGTCGCCGTATTAAAGGACTCTAATGGTGTTCCGAACTGAGCCGGTACATGCAGAACAAATGAAAAATCTAAGCAAAAGTTAAAAGTTGCCTCGCAATTAAAAGCTTCCAAGTACATATACAACTAAAAAAAAGAAAGAGAAAATGCTCTCAACTACAACTGCTCTTAACTCCACTGCAACTGATCGCCAAGCTACCAAGAAAGTACGCATCTGTGAGAGGGAAGAAGACCCCCCCCTCCTTTTGCTCCTGCACAACAGAGCATACCACCCAGCTACAGTTCTGTAGTCACTGGCCAAACCGATTCTGGTTGAGGCGAGAAAGATGTAGAATAGCCTGAAGAGGACCCTATCGAAATCACCGAGGGAGATATATCTGTTATCCAAGGAAAATTCAGACTGGGGTTAGAGCTTTCCAACACACTCAAAGGAAAACTTGATAAAATTTGGGCAAATGCAGTGATCATCAAACTCCTAGGCCGAACATTGTGATTCCATATGCTCAAATCTAGGCTACTCTCTGGAAACCAAAGGGTCCAATGAAAATTGTTGATATTGAAAATGAATTTTACCTTGTTAATTTCTGGAGGAGGAAGATTATGTTCAAACTCTTACCCAGGGATCGTGGATCATCGCGGGGCATGCTTTATCGATACAACCATGGTATCCTGAATTTCGACCCTCCTCCGGGAAATAACACACGTGGTTGCCTTGGTACGTTTTCCCGATTTAGTAGTCGCTAGATACCACCCTTCCATCCTCACAGCACTCGGGAATCTGGTGGAGAGAACCGTAAAAATAGACAACTACACAAACCGCACACAAAGGGGCAAATTTGCTTAGGTAGTCGTGGATATCGACCTTAGCTCCCCGATCCGACCCCTCGTAGAGCTCAATGGCGAAATCATCCGGGTTACCTACAAAGGGCTTCCCCAGATATGCTTCTCCTGTGGGAGGGTCAAACACGGGGCCCCGACTTGCCCCACGAGACCGCCTGAACCACCCACGCAGGAACATCCCCACATTGAACTGATACCGTCCAACCCACTCGACACCCGTCCTGAATCATCTTTAGATGGACTCCAACAGGAGAGTTATGGGCCATGGATGTAAGTGCTTCGTCGTCCTTGCCGCCCATCGACACCCTCACCGACACAATGACTAGATCGCACTAACGATCCCTATCGAGCAGCTCCAAGGGCTCGAGATTCACAGCTCTGACCGATTTAGAGCCGCTGGAGAAAGGAATAGACATACCTCAATCATCTGACGCAACCCCGACCTCTGCTCTTCAACGTGCAGCGAACCAAACCCAAATCAAGAAGAAATCCCTAAATCCATCGCTGTTTAAAGAGGGTCGATTAAAACAAGTGTCGTCTGCTGGGCGAAGTGGAGCGTTTAACGCTTATCACTAAACGTCGTCGCATGCTCCACTTCAGTTCAAGGCCGTTGACCTAGCTGGACATGCCCAAATCCTAGACCAAAACTGATAGCCCCATCCCTTACCTACTTCTCTGCCAGCCCAACCAGCAAGCCCACGGCCAAAACTGGCCCACGTGGCCCAATCCATGCCATCCCACGCAGATATTATAATTCATGATCAATCTTTTACTCTGCTCACACCTGCGGACTTGGACTGCGAAGACATGGACGAGGACCCCACTAAAGATCGTACTTACCCTGTCTCGCCTTCAGATGGTCAAATCCATAAAATACCCCCTCCGAGACCACCAGATTCGAACGAAGGTTCCATATCAGCCACGACAATAAATGTTGAACCTGATACTCAAATGAAGGAGCCTCCACCAGCCCTCATGCCAGTTCAGGGTCGGGTCCCGACTGACACTAAAGTCCGATTGCAGACAGTTTAATTTCCCCTACCCTATTTTTATGTCAATATTTATTTGGAATTGCCAAGGGGATGGAAGTAAGACCATTAAGCCTATTATCAAAAATTACATTCGACTTCATAAACCACGACTTATTGTTCTTGTGGAGCCTCGGATTAGTGGTGTTTGAGCGAATAAAGTTACTCGGAGCTTAGGTTTTACACAATCTTACAGGGTGGAAGTAGAGGGCTTTTCGGGCGACATATGGCTTCTTTGGAATGCAGATATTATGGTCCGCATTCTGTTAGCTCACCGCCAATTTGTGCATGCCAATGTTGAGTGGGACCACTGGTTGTTCGCTTTCACAACAATTTATGCTAGCCCTACATATTCGTTACAGAATTATTTATGGCAATACCTGCAACTACTTTCTAGGATTACCGACAAACCTTGGCTTTTGGGTGGGGACTTTAATGTCAAGCTGGAAAGTACTGATAAACGAGGCAGCTCTCACCTACAACCTACTGTTAACTCCCACTTTCGGGATTGTGTACAAAGTTGTCAGCTTCAGGATCTCGGTTCACCTGGAGGAGAGGCAACATACTCGCTAGATTAGACCGGGCCTTATGCTTGAGTGACTGACATTCTACCTTCCAGAACACTACAGTCACTCACCTACCTTTCCTGAAATCAGATCATCGACCTCTCTTAGTGACTCTCAACAACACTGTGCATTCTCCTTCGACCACTCATTCCTTTCAATTTCAATCCGCTTGGTTGACGCATGCTGGCTTTTGTCAATTTGTAGCAGAAAATTAGACCCCTCCTAGTCCTGATTTCAATAATGAGATTAGAAACTTTTCGGAACGACTACAACAGTGGAATTATACCATGTTTGGGAACATTTTTTACCAAAAAAAGCGTCTTCTGGCATTACTTGCAGGCATTCAAAAGCACCTAGAAGATGAAGACTCGATCTCCCTCTGAGAGCTTGAGGAACATCTCCGAATAGAATTGGAGCACGTCTTATACTAAGAAGAACTCTACTGGCACCAACTATCCGGGTGTCAATGGCTAGGCCAGGGTGACTGAAATACCAAGTACTATCATGCAATCACCATGGCCAAAAAACGACAAGCAAGGACTACCTCCTTGACCGATGAAACAGCCAATTTGTTGTCAGATCCTTCGAGCATCAGAAGACTAGCTCAATATTTCTTTGTGTAACTTTATACGACGGATAGCCCTTATCCGATGGACCAGCAGCTCCATAGACAAGGTCCCCATCTTTCCCTCCAAGCTAGAGCTAATTTGGATCGACCTCTCCATCCTGATGAGATCAAAACGACGTTCTTTACTATGGCACCTAACAAGGCCCCAGGATTTGATGGCTTACCTGCTTTATTCTTCCAGTCTCAATGGGATATTGTGGCCCCTTCCCCGACTTTATTCTTCCAGCGAATTTTTAGACATGAAGTCTAGGAATCTGGTTTAAACCACACAATTCTGGTTCTTATATCGAAGATCCCGTCTCCCACTTCGATCAAGCAGTTTCGGCCATTGCTTTATGCTCAGTAATTTACAAAGAAATTGCCAAAATCATTGTTAATAGGCTTAAATCTTATCTTGAAGATCTGATAGCTCCCACCTAATGCAGTTTTATCCCAAGGCGCATGATTACGGATAATATTATTATCGCCCAAGGAGTCATTCACACCATGAAAAGGAAAACAGGTCGAAAAGGCTTGATGGCTATAAAAGTGGATCTTGAGAAAGCTTATGACCGTCTCTTATGGGATTTCATCCAAGACACCTTATTCAATGTAGGCATTCCCAAGTCACTGATTAATCTCATTATAAAGTGTATTTCCTCGGCATCCCTACAAGTTAGGTGGAATGGCGAATTTAGTGAGGCCTTTAGGCCAACTCGAGGCATTCGACAAGGTGACCCCAGATCGCCCTATCTCTTCGTCCTGTGTATAGAACGTCTAGGACAATCAATCACTAACGCGGTGACACAAGGCAGATGGTGCCCTATTAAATTAAGTAAAAACAGACAGTCACTCTCCCACTTGTTCTTCGCTGACGACCTCATCCTTTTCTCAGAAGTCTTTATGGATCAAGTGGACATTATTTGGGATACCTTAAATTCTTTTTGCGCTGCTTCAGGACAACGTGTCAGCCAAGATAAATCTAGATGCTTCTATTCAAAGAATATTCCTACCTCGACGGCTCACTTTTTAGGCAATGCACTGGGCTTCATACAGGCACAAGATCTAGGACGTTACCTAGGCGTTCCTCTTCAACACGATCGGGTGAACAAGAAAACCTATCAATATATTCTGGACAAGGTTCACCAACACTTATCAGGCTGGGCTTCCAAACTGTTGTCCTTTGTAGGACGTCTCACTTTAGCTCAATCCGTTATAACTGCTCTTCCTAGCTATACCATGCAGATGGTTCGGCTGCCCCGCAATCTTTGCGATGCGCTAAAGAAGTTAATGCGACAATTTTTGTGGGGATCGTCTAATGGTCACTAGCGGATTCTCTTAGTTAATTGGGAGGACGTTTGCAAACCAAAAGAGATGGGGGGTCATGGCATATGAAAAATCCATGAAACCAATGATGCCTTCTTAGCCAAATTAGGATGGGCCCTGATTACCAAGCCGAATGCTTTATGTGTTTAAGTTCTCACGGCAAAATATAACTTTGATGTTAAAAATCCCCCACCACTATCGACATAACCGGCAGATCCGTGATCTGGAGGAGCATAAAAACCACCTGACACCTAGTGCTTCAAGGCATGAAATGGGTGATTGGAAATGGCGCTAAGACTTGATTATGGCTAGACTCTTGGGTCCAGGGCATGGGACCTCTTATTAACCATACAACCACCCCTATTCCTCCTCCTTCTAGTAACTTCAATGTCTAACATTTTGTTGACAGAGACGAGAATTGGAATTGGGATGCATTTGAAGCCTATCTCCCGACGTCGATCTGCAGATCAATAGCAGGAACTTTCCCCCCAAAGCACTACCTAGGGTAGGATAAATTAAGATGGGGAATATCAGACACTGGACAATTCACTGTCGCTTTTACTTATTCCATGTTAATGGATCGCGAGGACACAACACCTTCTAGACTTTGGAAGGTAATTTGGCTCTGGAATGGCCCTCAACGCATCCGAACCTTCCTCTGACTCCTTGCTCAAGATCGATTACTCACCAACCAACATCGGGTTAGAAGGCACCTTACTACGGATGGAACATGCTATCACTGTGAACTTGATGAATCCTTGTAGCATACGGTGAGAGACTGCATCAAAGCCCGCCAAGTATGGAACAACTTCCCTCCTCACCTAGTGAATAGTGATTTTTTCACTATGTCGCTTCGACAATGGCTCAGCACAAATCTCCAACACCACCAAAGTGTGTTTGGGCAGGATTGGTCGATCCTCTTTGGGGCTACTTGCTGGCTCTTATGGACTTGGAGAAATATGACCCTCTTTTATGAGCATTTTATTTGGCCGTCCTCATCCATTTATGTTATTTTGTCTTATGCAGATTAAATTCGCAGGTCAGCTGCTTGGTAGAGGAGTGCTCTTTCAGGACCTCGCCCTCGACACGAGCAGCTCATAGGCTAGTGCAAACCTCCCAGTGGGTGGGCCAAGTTAAACACGGATGGTAACGTTCCGCATTTTCAGCTACAGCCGGTGGTAGCCTCTGTGATAGTACAGGTAATTGGCTTGGAGGTTTCATCCAAAATCTCGGTTAGTGCTCCTCGGTGTCTGCAGAACTCTGGGGAGTGTATACAGGGCTCACGTTCCTATGGAAACTCGGATATCGCCGGATCGAACTTGAAGTCGACTCGATAGCGGCGATCAATCTCATTTCTTCCCCGGCGAGCCAATCACAGATTCACAATCTCATAGTTAAGGGTATTAATGAACTGTTTACTCCTAACTGAACTGTAGTACATCGTCATATCTATCACGACAGTAACAGATGTGCCGACTGGCTAGCGAACTATGCTGAGCATTTTGATGTAGGCACTATTTATTTTGATACTCCGCCCATTGGGTGCTATGTACTCCTTCTAGAGGGTATGTCGGGACTCTGTTTCCCAAGACTTGTCATATAATTTATTCTATTCCCTAAAAAAAATTGCTTTGTAATATATTTTGTAAAGTCTAATTCTCCGTACCATTATTTATACTATTATATTATATTTTAATGTTTTTAAAATTATTTATCAACAAAATGATAAATTTAATATATAAATTATAAATTTAATCCATAAAATAATTTAAATTTATTAAAACTAATATAATTTTTAAATATTAATTAAGATATAATTTTTAATTTAATCTTGTATAAAAATATAATTAAGTTTGTAATATAATTATTATTTTTAAATACAATAGTAACACGAGGGGTATAAAGGCCTCGTTTGGTAGACAACTAATTAGCTATTTTTTTAGCGGATTGGTTGTCATCATCTGTTTGACTTTTCAAATAGCTATGAAAGTTGTTTGGTGAGTAGCTCTTCCAATTTAACATAAACAACTCAGCCAAAATTTTAAGTATTAAAAGTCAATTTTACCCTTTATGTAGTTATAAGTTAGAAATAAAATGTTGCCCTTAAATGAAAATGAAAATAGAAAGAGTTGTATAAATTTTTCATAGATAATGAAACAGTACAGGTGAACATGACTTCTCTAAAATCTAAATTCTTATAAGAATATTCAATGAAATATTAAGATATATAATATTCACACTCTTATAATTTTTTTAAAGTC